>RJWJ010002122.1:0-108460 GCA_004363605.1 Indri indri
ATGAGATTGGCCTCTATCAAAAAATCCCAAAACAACAAATGCTGGAGAGGATGTGGAGAGTTAGGAACACTTACACTGCTGGTGGGACTGCAAATTAGTGCAACCTCTGTGGAAAAGAATCTGGAGATACCTCAGATAGCTAAAAATAGAAACATAACTTTAAAAGAAAAAAATGACTAAAAAGTGATAGATCATTAGGGCTATAATACGGTTTTTTAAATGGCAGAAATAAAATGAATTGCTTCTTTGCAGAGGAACTTGTGGAAGGGAAGGACTATACGATTTTTTAAAAGATAGAACTTAGCTACCTGACTAGAAATTATTTGAGAACCATGATCTTCTCACCACACCTTTTCTCAAAGAGTCTTAGGAGAACTCAACTAGTATGGCTTGATTAATATCATACTTTGATTGGACAGGCAATTCACAGTAAGATAAGATTATAAGAATGATGTTATAGGTAGTTTTATTCTGGTAGTTAATTTGAATGTTGTTAAAAAAACAATGAAAAAAAGCAAAACTAAATATTTTATACATTTCAAATATAAACATTTACAAACACAAAGCAGAATGCAAAAGGCAAAAATGTAAATTTATAGTATACTATATGTGAATATCAAACATCATTCCAATATAAATTATTCACAGATTCAATTAATAAAATATTATTAAAATAACAAGCAAAACACTAGATAAAATGAAAAAAATTAATTAGCTAAGGCAATTGAAAGCAAAATAATACTTTTTGGTTTTATAAATTTGTGACCTAAAGAAGCAAAGCTTCATTCAATCTATTTCGCTGTAATTTTTCTAACTGCTCAAAAAGCACTTTTCACAACTATGCTGGTCCAGTAAATTACTACAGAGAAAGCTGTAAAGTATTTTTGCATGTTTTCTTCTGATTCCTTCATCTTTACACAATCCTACTTCTTGTTTGGATCATTTTAAAATCTTTATTATTAACTTTTTTCAGGAACTGCAGTCTTTTTAATTAAATTAGATCTATAGTGCCTATTTCTATTTTGTTTAAATATTTCTAGCTTGTATTTCTCATCTTTTATTTTACTTTGTGTACTTGGAGATGTCTATGCAGTTACATCTTTCACTTTCAATACTGTCTTGCTTATCAACCACCAGAGTAGGATTATGCTTGTAATACAAGCTTGCGGCACCACAATATGTTTACGTATTATGCCAGACAGTGACTTTTGTAAAACTGCAGACCATTTGTTGGTTTGTCTTTTTTGTATAAATTGAACAATTAAGATATTGATTTTTAATCTTATACTGTAAAAAATTCAGAATAAAAACTAAAACGACATTATTAATATAAAAGCAAAACTACCAGTACTTTGGTATTTCAAATTGATATAACATAGTTGAATGCTGAAATACCAAAAACTTGTATTAAAATCACTAAGTTACATTATTAATATCATAGTACTTATTTCTTAAAATAATGGCATTCTTACTGGGTAGACTTTTAGTGAGGCACTATATGTACAATGGTCCAAATTTATATAATGCTCTGTAATATTCTGTAATTTAATTAATATGACTCTATTGTAAAGTAATAAAATTATTAAGGTTATAAAGTTGCTCATTAGGAGAAGCAATTCTCTTGTCATTTAGTTTGTTTGTTCTTCACATTAGACTGAGATGCCAGATGGTCACAGGAAAGTATACTAATATTTTTAAATTTTGTTTTAATACTTTGAATAGTTTCTGAGATTTTTTAAAAATATCATATAACATAGTGTGTTTTATTTGGAGAAAAATATTTGTTAAATTACTTTGTATTGGTAATGTTTGAATTTAACATGTATGCTAATAAATATATATGTAAAAAGAATTCCATTTTAAGAAGCCCAGTTTTGATAATGTAATATTATACTATTGTGGGCAAAAACTACAAAAAATTCAGTTTACATTTACAATTTGATTTTCAGAGTTTTAAATTTTACTTATTCTATACCTCTAATTTACTTTCTGACATTTCTCTAAGAACACACACATATTCACACACGTGTACATAGATGTTCTGATTCTACTCTTTTGCTTGGACATGTTGTTTTGCCCAGAATAATCTAGTTCATCCTTTCTACCTTTCTAAATCTCATCTATTCTTCAAAATACTTCAGAATACATAAATCCCGCCTGTGCTATAATCTTCTCTGACCACCATAGCATGAAACCCTCTATCCTTCCTTTGGATATCTTTAGTCTTTAATAGTTGTATCATTAATTTATTAAATGTGTACTTCTTGATAGTTCTTGGAATATTATGCCGTCTAAATATTTTTATTTATCTTTTATATACAAGCAAGTAAATTGTAAACTCATTGAGAACAAAATGCTTCCTGAGACAATTTTTATTAATTTGCTCTCTAATTGCCTTTTTTACAAACTAGCAAATAAAACAGAAACAAGCAATAAAGTCCACACTGCCATATCTTACATTTTATATGGGAAAGTTATAATATTTAAAATAAATGTATTTATTATAAAATATTGAGCATAGACTTAATTCTCCCATGTTGGCATGTGTGTATGGATGTATGCATGTTTGTATATAGAGAGAGACTTTATTACTTAATCCTGATTGGCCTACTATAGCTTTTCAAAATTCATTGTACTGCATCTTTTCACCACTGACAATAACTTGAAAAGGTGAGTGACTGCCGTTACGATTCCTGTTTGTTTAGGAGAAAACTGGTGCTCAGAGAATTATGATTTGACAATATAAATTTGATCATTATTACTTAATTGGTTAAGAGGGTACATAAATTAGAGTCTAGGTGTCTTCTAATCTCAAAATAGCTGAGGTGAAAGACCAGCTTCCCACACACCCCTAATATGTTGCCAACCATTATTTTTAGTAATATAGTATTATTGAATTGCTAGAAAATGAAAAAAAAAAGGCTAAACAAAACTCAAATCCAAATTTGTTATTATTGTATTCAACAGCCATCAAATTACTTTAGCAAATAGCTATAAGAGTTCCTAAATTGTTATCCTCAATGTGCTTATCATTTTGGATGGATAGCAAATAGCACATGGAACAGCTCCAGTCCTTGGACCACACTTTGAGTATTGCCTGTCAACCATGACATATCCCTTCTAAGAGAATCATTCTCATCCAGAACATCTGCCATCTAAGTTGCCATTTTTACTCACAAAGGATCTAACCCTAACCCAATCGAAACACTAATCCTTTACATTTACAGCTGATTGGACTGGACTGGGGCCAAAGGATGGACTAGTCAGGCAATCTATAAACTGTGTGGCGAGGTTGGAAGAGGTGAACTAGACTCATCAGTTTTTAGTCTTTGGGCTCAGATCTAATATGTGAAGAATGAATTTTCTATGACATTCCAAGGTTTTGCACATGGTTAAAATATGAGCTAGCAGAAACTCTGAGTAATCTGTGAAAGCTGGATTGTGGCAGGGTGGAAAAAGGAATATGTGTAATACAGCTGAGTCATATTAATAGTAGATCACTAAAGATTAAAGAACTGCTGATGTTGAAGTACACAAGGCTGTTATAACTCTACAATTACCTCAATTCCAATTCCTCTTAGCCCCAGGCATGAAACAGTATTTTCTTTGAATGTCCTAAGATATAGATCCCATACTTCTTGCAATGTATATATATACATATATATCCTAGCTGGCACAAATGGGTCTCTGAATTATTCAAGAAACTTAGTTTAACCAGGAAATAGTCCCAGGCTTTTCCTATTATATTTAAAAGTTTATTTCAAAACCAATAGACACAATATGTGAAAGACAAGTTATTGGCATCCACATCTCTGCAGTGAGCTTGTAAACCAAACTGAGTTGGTCTGGTGGAACTACCGGTTTGTTATTAAAAAGCCATCCTATATACCTACCTATTTTAATATTTGTTTGTTTCCAACTTACAAAAAAATATTGATTACAACATTTTCCATAGTTAATTACAGTCTGAGTTTGCTCAAGGAGGAAATCTCTTAAAATTCATACCAAATTATCTCCATAATGGATGAGCTTCCACAATTCACCTGCCCCCTGTATGTTCTCTGATTTGCAGAGCTCTTTGGAACCAAACCCCACTCTTTAATGGACCAGACATGTGCTTTTAGTTGTACTAACCCAGACACATATCGTGTGCTAATGGCTTCTGGAATCACCCCAGAAATCAAAGGTGTAGGCATGAGATTGAGTCACAGTGATTTTTAAACATGTTTTATTGCCTTGATTCTTTTTTTTAATGAAATTATTCAGATTGATTTTAACTCCTTATATATGTATTAAAATAGCTTGCTTCATAGTAAAAAAGTATCTTTTAGTACAAAAGTGGAATCACAGTTTCCTTTTTTATTCTCTGGTAAATTCTAAATTTTAAATTACTGCTAAATTAAATGATTTGTGTCAGATGTTAACAATATGGGACCTTAGATTGAAACAAGCTCCATGTAATTTTATTGAGCCAGTAGGTAATAGATACAAGAGAAAATGTGTTTGAATCATGAAAGAGAAGGGATATTGGCTGGGTTTGTGAAATACTTTATGTTGTGGTATCAGCTGATTGATAGCTGATTCTCACAAGGGTTCCAATATTATGCCATTTAAAAACTGGAGATTAGTGCAACCATGGTGAACAACACAGTGACACTCTGGCAAAGAAAAAGGGTCAGGGCTGGCAAAATGTGGCAGGTGTCAAAATAAAAGGTTAGGCTCTGTGCCTGGGGACCCATCTGTCAGATGAATGTATGATAAGGCAATTAATGTGTTTATTTATGTTGCTTATGACAAACCATGCGTTCCATAAAAATGATCAGTTTAAACATTCTCGGTGGTTCCCTAGAAATAAAATTAATATAAAAATACAATGCTTAAGATAAAAAGCAAGGTCTAGTAATGAAATGAGCTGTTTGCGTAACCAAATAACGTTAACTTTGGAAAATTATAGTCTGCATTGAAGGATAAAACTATTAAATATAACATCTTGACAATATAGAGGTTGTACTAAGGACCTACAAAATTGATGTTTATGTTGCCAAATAATTTTGGTGGTACTCCTCTAAGTTCAGCATGCTTTTATATTCATTAAGCTAAATTGCATAATTTAATAATAAAATGAAGCCCAGAAAAAGTATGAAAAAATAGAAATTTAGATACCCAAGCTCTGTGTCTTGCATTTTCTTTAAATGTTTTGTTCACAACCTTGTCATTATTAGAGTTTTTATTTTCACTTTATGACTAATCCTCACTCCTCTTTAATTTATTTATTATTTATTTAGTTTTCTCACTACTTCTGCTTTACCATCTGTTTAATCTAGAATATGTTTAGAGTTAATATTCATCAGTGATACATTTTCTTACAGATAAAATAAATTATCATAAGCTTCTAAAATGTCATGTTATTTTACAGGTCAATAAAAATCTAACCCATAATTATGAGAGAAATGAGATTTACCACAATCCAAAGTTTTATGCAAAAACTGATCCTCCTCATATTTTCCTCTGAATAAAGATAAAAGTTCTCAATTACCATATTTTAATAAACGAAGCTCACACCTTATAGTAACACCAAAATTGAAGAGAAATAACATGTATATCTATAGTGTAATATGCTACACAGAAGGAAGATTCAAGTTCTGTAACTGTAGGGGAAAAAAGCCAATATGGCTATGTTATTGCCAAGTTGCACTTTCTGTCTGCTGAGTGATGAAATTTAACAAGTAAAGCCACTGGAATAGTAAATAGAATCGTTTGGCTTTGGAAAGAACAGAGGTATTATGTTCAATAGATTTATTTTATTTGTGTTGAGGCAGCATTTATGCCATCATCACCACCCTCCATCTATTAGAAGGGTATATACTGGTTAAACTTTGCTTTTTTTTCTCCCTAGGATTCCCTTTTAGCCCCTAACATTATGATAATCTTAAACTGTCTTCTATTTCCCATACAAAACTTGGCTTCCTCTAGTACAACAGGAATGTCTGGGTAGGAGTTGAGAAAGGAAAAGTAAATAAAAAGACAAAAATACAAACTTTGTTATGTGTTCCATTCAGTGGTCTGATACATGATTTACAAATTATGTTTAATGTTTAATTATAATTAACCACTATTTAAAATCAAATTAATTCCTGGGTTCATTTCCTGAATCAGAGTTCCATATTGTTCCTATTACTGGTTTTATTTCATTTGAGTCTGTCTTCTAAATTAACTCTGTTTCCTATCTGTTTATTTTCATTTGCCTGAATTAACTTGAAAATGTCAGGCAAAAAAAAAAAAAAATTCTTACTCACTATTTTGTACAACTCTTCAAAACTCTAGGATATACTACATAAAAAAATAATAATTTCAACAGAAAATGAAGATGCCACTCAATTTTGCAATGGATCCATAATAACAACACATCAAACAAAAGGTAAGATTGTTTTTTAACTTCTTGACAGTGAGAATTATCCATTATAAACTAGCTATTTCACAGCATATATTCTGTCTTTATATGGGAAGAAAACATATGATGGGATTAATTTTATAAAAAGAAGAATCCAATTAATGTATACTTTTATTTTTCTACAGAAGTATATGAGAAATATGTTGCTGATGTCTACCCACTTCGATTCAGATACATGAAGAAATTATGAAAATTCCGATGAGTTTTAAAACTTTCCATTTGCTCTGGCATAGTGCAGATCTATCATTATTGATCTATCATTACAGGTATGCTTTCAGAATTTCCCTTTAATTAATCAGATAGAAATTCATAGCAAATTGCAAAATTGTTTTTTTTTAAGCTTAACACATATAAGATTATTTGGCAAAAACAGGTTTTCTCATTTGTCATTCTTCCAAACCATAATAATGTTAAGTGGTATTCGTGAATACCTTAATTATTTTAACAAAGGATGAAGAGTCTTAGTGTAAAGTCTGTTATGTGAAGAAAGTACCCAAGTACAATTTTATTTCATGTTGTGAAAAAATGCCCTCACCTTCAAAAGTTCAGTTGTTTCTAAATTGTTAAAATGTACTCCCATCAATCATCAAATGATGATTTTCATCAGCATCAAACAATGTTGGATCTCATCCATTCTCAAGACATCATCCCTAACTCAAGCCTTACATATTTTTTTTCTTATATGGCCCATAGTTTTGTTTTACTTTAATCAATCAATCACTCACAGAACATGAGGTAAGTTCTATATTATCCCCATTTACAGCATAGAAAGGATAAATTTTAAAATGTGAACCCACCCTATTTTAGTAGCAGGACTTCCTATCCTTCTATTTACTTGCTCAAACCAGAATGTTGAAGAACCAATGAATAGAAGTGTGAAAGTTGTACCAAAAGGTAAGAATAAATAAATAAATATGTGATGAAAATGAAAAAAAAAAAAAAAAGCAGCAGCAGTCTGAAACAGCAGAGGAATTTGTTGGGGGCTAAATAGAAGGATTTTAACATGAAATGTGGCAACAGAATGTGAATAAGAAGCAATACTAAGAAAAATTGTGAAAGCTTAAGATAAGGATAGAAAGAGAAGAATAATGGAAATGGTAATGAAAGAAACATGAAAGTTTTTCTTGGCCTCTAACATATAATAATTTGCATAATTCTGAGAGAATATTTCCTGTATTAATTTCCAAAATAGAATAAAGAGACATCTATGTTTCTGGAATTAAAGATGTTACTGACATCTGTTATTTTTTGATTTCTCAGGTGAATAATTTATTATATTGGAAGACATTATTGTATGATGGTTTAGAGGATGGGCTTTGTAGACAGCTAGGAGCTCAAACCCTGGCTCTCCTATTTCCTATTATGTCTGTGATCTTGGCAGTAATGTGTCAGAGCCACATCCCACTGGCTCATGAGAGCTGATTATGTGCCTCTCTTCCCAACATTGTGTTCAGAGACATCACTTTGGTAGTTTGGAATCAACCAAGATGAAATTGTTACACTCCCCAAATTGGCAAACACTAAATTAGACAAATTATTGTTTTATTCCCCATATGCCAGCTTACCAGCACACCACTGGACCTTAGACAAGTTCCCTAAAGTTTATGGTCATTTTCTTTTTTATCTGAAAATGAAAGATAGATATGACAGGTCCGTCTGGAATTCTGCATGCCTTCCAGTGGATGATAATTTCACGTGATTTCTGGTACATAGGTAATGGTAGCACTGTAGTATTTTAACTTAGCCTATTATATAGAACATCAAGCAATTTTGCATTTCTAACACACTAGAAAGCATTTCAATTAGTTCATCAAAATTCCAGGACAGGAGGACTAGTAAAAAATATTTTACTGACTTCACAGATGAAATGGTTTCTCCTAAATATTATTAGATTTTTATAAAGAAGATAAACACTTACTTGTATAATAAATTTCTTCTGTATTATTAGTTTAGAAAAACTTCTGTGTTTCCTATAGCAACTCATATATACAGAAGCCCAAGGGCATCTCTTGGGGTTTTAACCCACCCCTCCAAATTAGATTAAATTCATGGCTTCAGTTCTTCAAAACTTCTTGATAAGTTAATATGAAAACTGATGCTGTCTGTACACCCCACTGTTCAGAAAGTTCTAACAGAAAATTCTGAGCCAGAGGCCACTTTGTCTGTCATGATGACAGACGGTATGTATAACTTGAACTTTAAAGGTAAGCACTGTAGGAAATAAGGAATTTAAGGAAAGATTAAACAGTCTAGAGATAACCCTGCTTGGTTGCCTGCTTAAAAACTCTCATATAGGTTCTTCAATATGGATTATTTTTAAGATTCTTGTTTCATTTCTCTCCTTGGAGTATAATTCTTTATAATATTTAAAAACGTTATACATACACATTTTCTTCTGTAGTTTACAAAGTATGAAAATCACTTTATTGTTAAAAATATTTTTTGAATACATTTAAGTAATTTTATAGTAAGGAAAGGAAACTACCAAAATTAAATTGAATGATAAGTTCTTTACTACTTAAAAGACTTTGTGGTAGATGTTTACAAAGGTAACTGAAATAATTTCTTCTATCCCTGCATGCACATACCTTTGCAATATGATGTTGCTGCTCCTCTCATCGAGAACTAAAGTTTATTTCTCTTCCTCTTCAATTTGGGCTTTCCCAAGTGACTTGCTTTGGCCAACATGATGAGAGCAGAGGTTTGACAATCACATGCACATTAGGATTTCCTGTTTTTGCTGCTCTGAAAATGCTACGTAAAGAAACTTGAGCTAGCCTCTGGGAAGAGAGACCACATCGAGTGGAGATGAGCCATACCAGCTGAGGTCCCCTGGACTAAATACCAGACACGCGAGCAAGGCCATTCTAGATCATTCAGCCTTACATGACCTTTCCACTAGCTGAAGAACCAATTTATCACCCACAGACTCATGAGAAAAAATAAAACAGTTATTGTTTTAAGCCAAAGGGAGGTAATCTATAGCCTGTGGACCAAGTCAAGATCACTACATGTTTTTGTGTAAGGCTTTTTTCACAGTGCAGTGCCAGAGTTGAATAGTTGCAGCAGAGACCATACGGCTGGCAAAGCCTAAAATATTTACTGTCTCCCCCTTTACAGTAGAAGTTTGCTAACCCCTGTTTTAAGCCACTAAGATTTGAAGTGGTTTGTTAAGCAGCAATAGATAAATGACACAGACTTATTTTCCTAAAAGGAATGTGTCTCACTTCTTATTAAACTAATAAATTCTTATGCTAATTTAAAAAAAAAACATGATTTTTTTTTCAGAACCAATAATCTCTTCTATGGCAAAAGCATTATTATTCAGTTTATATTTGTCCATAGGTCACAAACTCCAGGGGTACTTTGATAAACAGTTTGTATTTCTCTTGGGTCACAAACTCCAGGGGTACTTTGATAAACAGTACAGTTATGAAGACTGCTAGCTTTACACAATATGTGTTCTTCCCTTTTTTCATAGTAACACATAGCCACCCAGTTAGGGATTGATTTCTGAGCCCCTATGTCAGTTATGTGTGATCACAAGACTAGGTTTTCGCTTCTAGAATATGAACGGAAATGATGCATGCATTTCTTGTGCTGTCTCCATGTTCTTCTTCCCCCTGCCAGTAACAGGAACCTGTAGCAACCTGACTTACCATTCAGAGAAGTAGAATGTCCTGTAGAAAGGAGGAGCACACAATGAAAGGAATCTTGGTCACTTAAAAACCATGTGGAACAGAGACTCCTCCCTCCACTCCCACCCAACTTAAAACACTCATCTTGGACTGCTGAGAGTGAAATGAACTTCAGTCTTCCTTAAGCCACTGAATTATCATTGAGTGTCATTTTTATAGCAGGCTAGTCTTGTCCTAACTAATGCAGTAGTTTTATGCAATATACTTTGGCACCAAAATGATTTAGTTGGTAATATATTGGATCTTGGGTCACAAACTCCAGGGGTACTTTGATAAACTTTGCCCCAATTTTCTGAGTTGGCCAGAGGCTAGTCACTTACAGTAACTGTGATTTTCTCGCTCTAGATAAAAATATACAGCTCCAGATAGGAGAAGCAGGAATTTTGAACACTGACCTTTCTAATTCCTACTTCTCCCAAGTAAGAGGGCTGCAATCACCGGTGATTGCCCTAGGCATGTGTCATTTAGTCCCAAGAAATGCTTATATATCAACATAGTGCCTTAGGTAATATAATGGGGAAATAATCAAGGTAAATTTTTGGCATTTGGACAACTAGGGATAGTTTTCCCTTGAAAGGACAAATATATTCCATTTTGAGGCAATTAGAAAAAAATTGGAGGAGAGGATTTTAGTTACATTCTGAATATACATTCAATGATGTCAGCCAGTAAGTCTCAAACTTTTAGTGTGTATGAAGGCAACTTGTTAAGCATGCAAATTTGAGTGCTGTCTGTATGCCCCCCAAGATTATGTGTCAGTAGAACTAGGGTGGATCCCTATAATCTCAAAGTTAAATACTACTCTATGTGATTCTAAGATAATGACCCTTTTTTAAGAAACCATAGCCACAACAGAAATTAAATTCAGATATTAAGACTTGGTTTCAGGAAATGCAGAAATCTAGATGGGGCAAATAAATCTTGGAGCAAAGGACTTAAATCAAAGTTTCCAAACAAGATGCTTCTAGATTTTAAAATATTCTTTTAAGAACAATTTTACTGAAAAATAAAGGGAACAACTCCCAAACATATTTGTGCAAATGAAAACAGCCTATTTTGCCTGTGAACTTCCTCCTCAGCCTTCAGTGTCCAGTTTAAAAGTAACTTCCTTTGGAAATTATATTATATGTTACTGTTATGTGCTCTCATCATATTCCATAATTTCTGGTTCAGAGCAAGTAACATGTTGAGTTTAGTTACCTAATTGTTTGTCTTCCCTGTTGAACTATTAATAAATCCTCTGTAAGAAAAGAAATTGTGTCTTTCTTGCTCAACAAAGTATCCCCAGAGCGTATTAGGATGCCAGGAAAACACCAAGTACTTAGCAAATATTTGTTGAAGGAATGAATCTCTGAAATGAAAAATACCTGGTTGAATTTACCAATACAGGAAATGGGTATGAATAGTAATACTTTGGAAGAAGGAACAGAAAAATGGTAGATTTTAGAACAGGGCCAAGGTTTGGAGATCAAGAGCCTTATTCAGACCAATCTCCCTACAGGGACCATGCATAGTTTTGGGAAAGGGACTTTGAACCAATTTTGTTTTCTCTTCTGTAATAAAATTACTGTGCTTATTCCTCTATTTTATTAAATATTCTTTTGGATAACAACAAGGATGGGGTGCTTGCAAGGAACAGAGCTGATATTTAGATTTCCCATCAATCAGAGAAATAATTCTCCCAGGTATTAGAGTCCAAACTTGAGCAAGTAAAATTGCAGCTGACTTAAAACATAATCTATCTCACTGTGATTATGTTTCTGACAGAGTTATTTAAATTGAGGTAAAATATGTTATTTGCCTGCTTTAAAATCTGGGTTTGGAGGTTCTGTGTATTCCAACAGTAAAAGAGAAAAAATCAAGAACAATAACATATTAGAGGAGAAAATAGAAAGATCTTGTGAAAAATATCCAAATGCAGGCTGCAAAGCATGAGAACTGGTCCAGCAAGCAGCTAACCAGCTGCATGAACTGGGAAAAGTCACTCAACCTCTCTTCACCTGGATCTTATTAGTAAAATTAGGAGGCAGGATGAAATAATTTATAAGGTTACTATTAGCTTTAAAATTTTTATGAGTTCAGAGCCTTTAAAAACATGATGTCTTCAGCAGAAAGCACCACTGTGATTTTTTTTTCAATATTCCTTTTTACCTATAATGGAAACAAGTTAAAAATAATAGGCTTAATGTTCACGAATCCATTAAATATTTACTGGTCACTCTCTTGATGACCATTTTGATTTAATACATGGTATATATAAATCATAAATATTTTCAAATTCAAAAATGCACAGGAAGGAATTTTATAGCTTCTGCAGTGGCTTTAAACTAAAGTGTGATTTACCTCCTTGTTTGTGTAAGTGTTTTTATGTTTATCATTTGTCAGTAAGCCTAAGAATCTAAGTACAATATTATATATGCATGCTAAGTGCTTAGTTTATCATTATAATTTTCCTCTTGAATTGCAAACTGTGTAATGTAGATAATTTAACTTTTCTAGAGTTCCCCTGTTTATTTCAAAAATGTTACTGTCCAGGTAGCAACCGAAAAAAAAAAAAAGGGAAAAAAAATTACTTCTCCAAGCCATGTGATGTGCTAATACTGAAAATGAGTGTTATTTCCCTTGAGGGAAAGGTAATTAAAGATACAGGGGAGATATGCATAGAATAATGACATTTGCTAAACAGAAATAATGAGTTAATACTGTTTTATAATTCTGTAATTTTTTCTTATTTTACTTAATTCTATGTCCCTGCTAGTATTTTTGCTTTTTTCATTAAAAAGTCATCATTTATTTTTCTTCTTAACTACACATTGCCATCTTCACTTTTTGCAATTCTCTCAAATATTCATAGAATGGTTCTGTGTACTAGATGTCATACAGTAAATATTTGTTGGTTGATTAACCTTTTTCATGCTGCTTCCAACACCTCCTTCCCATCCTCGATATGACAGATACTGTCAGTTACCTATTTTAATCACCCTTGCACCCCCACTTCTGTGAATGGACATGGGAGGCAATTGTGGTCACTGAGACATGAGAGAACACCTCCTAAGAAGATTTTTCCATATTCTTCAGACAAAAGGAAGAGATGACTTTTCATCTAAACTTCGAACAATCTTGTATGAAGCTACTTGAAGTTGCCGTAGTCATCTTGCAAGACTGAGGAGAGTAACAGACACGCTGAGGATAGCCTAAAAGAAAGATTGAAAAAGCCCCTAGGTTTTTAGTGAAATTCATGAGCTTCCAAATTAACCAACTCCATACGACCCAACCTCTACAAAAGAATTCTTGACATGTGATATGATAAAATTTCCTTATTGTTTAAGGCACTTTTAGTTGGGTCTTCTGGTTTTTTGTAGCTGAAACTGGTACACTCATCAGTCTTTTTTTTTTTTTTTTTTTTTTTTTCGAGACAGAGGCTTGCTCTGTTGCCTGGGCTAGAGTTCATCAGTCTTTTATATCTAATCTCCATACACATAAATGTTATCTTTTTCAAGAGCTTGCCTAGTCCAAAGTCTTAGATAAGAGTAAAATAACACAAAAATGCTGTTTCTTTTGAGATAGAAGCTGGTCACAGATGTCAGCTCTATCCCAATCATATAATAACAATCACAACAGCTTATGATTATTGAGTGCTCACCATGAATGAAAAGCACATTGTACTATGAACTTTACATATATTATTTTATTTAATCTCTTCAAACCTCTAAATTGGGGAGTCATATTATCTTTATTGTTAAAATGCAGAAAATGTCCAGAGAGATAATAAGTCTGCCAAGGTCCTATAGCTAATAATTGAATAAATTCAAGTTATATTTGGAACCAGCTGGTAATTATTATGTATCTCTTACTGCACGTGTATATTTAAGACATAGTCTATATATGGACCTTTGGCTTCATGTAGCATTAAAATGAACAGAGTAGCACTTCATGTTCCTTAACTTTATTACTTACATTCTTGCTTCATGCACTACTATACTAAGAGTTTATAGGTATGCAGGTGGGGATAAATAGCACTTACAGTATGTACACATAGCATATGGTAATTCAAGCAAGAATATTTAAATGACATCCAGTAATTCTGGTATTCCTCTATACCGAGAAATTTTTAGTGCATTTTCACTGTTGGTTCCAAAATTATAGTTACACTTCTCAACAAAATTAGATAAAACCTGCCAAATTTCCCTGGGCATTACTATACAGGCCTTCTATGTTGAAAAATCTATGAAGAGAACCGGGAAAGCAGACCATTAAGTTGAATCAGTGTTTATCATTTAACAAATTATTATTTTCTTGATTAAGAATCTGGGTGATCAGAATAGTAAAGTATGATCTTTAGACCAAATTCAAAATCTGTAGTAAGTAAAACTTGGCAGTGATGAAGTTGTTAAAATTAATTTTTTTCTTAAATAATTTTTTAGTGACTAATGACTAGTGACTAGTGACCTTGCTCTACCTACTAGACATGTTATTTAAAATTAATTTTAAATTTTACATATTATTTTTTATATATTTGATTCATACAATAATATATGTAATTTACATAAAAGTAATGAAGCATGAAAATAAAATAGTCATGAACCCTCCACCCAGTTTGGGAGAATATTACCAATATCATTGAAGCTGTGTTTATACTTTCCTTCAAATCCCAACCCCCTGCCAACTCCAAAGGGTAATCAATATCTTGGATGTTGAGTTTACTGTTCTGCTGCTTTTGAAAATAGTTTCTATAATAAATGTATCTATCTCTAGGTTTTGAGCTTTATAAAATACTATTACAGTCTATGTGGTCTGCAACATGCTTTTCTCACTGAAGGCTATGTTTCTTAGATTCTTTATGTTGTTGCACATAGCTGTAATGTTTTCACTTACATGGAATGACTATACAACAATTTTTTTTCCAGTCATCTGTCAAAGGATGTTTTGCTTCTTTCTAGGTTTTTAAAAATTGATATTAGAAATATGTTAATTATGTGTTTAAATTATTTGTATTTCCCAATTTCTTTCTTCTTATTGTATCAACATTTTAAAGAAATGATTAGATGTCTCTATGACTGAGAATTTTTCACTTTGTCATAGTTGTTTCAGTCATTTCTACTGTACACATTTTGAAAGTATTTTATTAGCCACACACAAATTAAGAATTATTAACTCTTTCTGGTAATTAATGTTTATAGTTATATATTATACACCTTATTATGTATGTTTTTCATTCATTAAAGTCTGTTTTAACTCTATCTAATAGAACTATTATAGGTTTTTTTAAAAATTAGTATTTGCCTGCTATACATATTTTCATACTTCTTTCAACTTTTCCATGTCCTTAAGTTTTAGTTGCAGTCTTTTGGAACAGCCAATCTAAAAATGTCTGTTTTTCTGCTGATATTTAGACCATGTCTTACCATAAACTTTAGACCATAAGCTTCCCTAGAAAACAGACCTTGAGGCAAAAGTTTATGTGCTGCAGTTTTCTTGGGATACAAACCCAGAGAAGAGAAAATGAAGGAAAAATTGAAGCTATGGAATATGTTCCTCAGCTTTTCACAGCTTTTGGTTGATTGTTAATTGTTACAGGAAGTCTCCAGAGAGGTTATATGAAACTATGGCAATTGGGAATAGTTCATTACAGGAAGGAAAGGCAAACAATTTATTTGCTGGTTCCTTCTGTTTTCTCTTTTATTGGTTAAAATCTGTCCACGTAGCATTGACTCCCTGGTTTTCTGGGTTGTGTTAGCTGGCCCTTGCAGATGTATGTTGGGGAAGCCAAAGCCACTGTGTGTTCAATACAGCCAATCGGTAGTTGTAGTGTCTTTATGTCAGTAGGTGCAGTCTGTGGAAGATCCTAAATTTGTAGTGATGGAGGTGTCAGCACCATGGACAACATCCAGGACTTCAAAACTGTGGAAGGTGTGAGTCTTTGCTAGGGCCTCTCTCCCTCCCCCAGCATCAAAAAGGCAAGTGCCTGAGGTCTGGAGATGTAGGTGGTTTCAAGCAGAACTCAGGGAGTGCATAAGTTGAGCCCAGTACAATCCATCTCTATACCACCTGGATCTGCTTATACTCAATCTCGTACAAATACAATTGTCCTCACTTTTTCTCGAGAGCTGAGGTGCAAGTCCAATCTTTTTTTAGGAGATAAGCAGTTGTAGCAAACTAAAAAACTTTTGTGACTTAGCAAATCATAGTTACAATTCTCACTGCTGCAGCTGGTCTAGGGCTATAATTAAAGGATTTAAGGAATAAAAAGTGCAGAGAGAGAGAGAGAAAAATTCAGACACAAGAGAGGATGGCATTATGCTAGGTTTAGAATATTTAAAACTTGTAAGGATTCAGAAATTATATCATCTCTAGTTTTTTCTTATTTTCATCCCCCCCTCCCACTAACCAGATGTCAAACATTTTCCTCTTAGTATGGAATTGATCTTTTTAACATTTATCCCTTTATGAATACTTTTAGACTTAAAAATTTATTTTTTAACCTCTCCTAAATGCAGTGAGGATGGATTTGTTGTATAATCTCTAAAACTGATTCTACTTATGGGTGGTACATCATGCAGCAAAATGCCAATTAGATGATGAAGTTTCTCACAGTTCTACTTGAAACTCTGAGGGGGGTGTGTGTGAAGCTAAGCTACTGTAAAAAATGTGAAAAAAAGAAAAAAAAAGAAAGAAAGAAAAAGAAAAACAACCAGAAAGATGATTGTTCTAAACTCCATAGAGAGTATGTATATTTAATACAAAAACTACTCTGAAATGTTAACCAAAACAAGCTTTCTAGGTACAACTTAATGGAATGGAACTCAATATTAGAAGAGAGAAAAGAATGGTAAATATATTTTAAAACAGGCTTAGTGGAAGGTGTTTTGGAATAGCGTCGTATGTCAAGAAGATATACACATATGTGGAAGCCCTCGAACTTTGGGAAGGAATGGAGGGAATAAAGAAACAAGGGAAGGGGACAAAAAAAGTGGAAACCGTTGGAGCATTTTGTGAATAGTTTGGATGATATTCTTCTGATAAACATTATAAGACTACCACAAAATCGAGGTGCAGTGTTAAAGAGGAACTTCAACAAATCAGAATATCTGAAAACATGGTAATTATTTTGATAATAGGTGTATGCCCAGAAGGATTCCAGAAAAGCAGTAAGAATTAGTATATCTAGACTTAATTTTCACCAATGTGGGAAAAATTATTGATAATACAAAAGTGATAGAACAATTAGAAAAATTATGTTCATTTAATCAATATGGTTCTTCTCTGTTTACTAGTTTTCTGCCTGCTTCAATGATGGCTTAGTGTTTCCTTCCAAGTGTAGGAGGGACCCTGAAGGCTATTCCTGGGCTGGAGTTCTGGAAAATAGGTCTGGTCATAGAAGTAGAGTGAAATTTATTCACAGACTGTAGAATATGGAGTAGAGAAAGATTAGAAAGTCTGGATCCAAAGGCAAACTTGGAATCAAGCAAAACAATCTATAACACATCCACCTGAGGGCTGAGATGCTGAAACTTGGACCAAGTCAATGGACAGGAACATGGGCCCAAGGTGGAGAGGCTTTTGCAAGCATTCCTCAGTCATTTCTGCGGAGGAATTTACCTTAATTCTACAGGTAGCAGCCACTTCACACACTAACCAACTCTTAAATTTGAATTTTTAAAGGATTTTATTCTTTTCTTGTTCTCTTATTGCAAAAATGTAATTTCAATGATTTTTCTTATCCATACATACTGACATTTGAAAGATGAAAAAAGAGCCTCATCTTCTCTTCTGAACTCTAGGTCATATTTCCATTTGGGCATCTTGCAAGCAATTTAGAATTAAACTCTACAAAGTTAGGGTCATTTTCTTACGGCCCAAACCTCTTCCTCTTCTATTTAAAATCTAGAACATCTACCAAGTATTTCAAGGTAGAATTATTCTTAACTAGTCCTTTCTTGTTCCTCACATTTAATTAATCACCAATTATACTTCAGGAACTTCTCTCAGGTCTTTAACCACTTCTTTATTCCTGCCACTCTCAGGCCAATCTCACGTCTTAGTCACATATTGTCTTCAATATTAAAATTTGCTTTTATACTTAGTCTTTCTTCCCTGCAATCCATTATCTGTATCAGGGTTTTCTTTTTATGATACTGATATTATTGGGACAAATCTTACATGAAAAGTTTTGATGATTTTTTTTCTTTATATAAGATAACTTAGGGAAAATCATTTAAATAGTGGGGATAAAATTCACATCAAAAAATAAACACATAAGAATATAAATGATTCTTATGAAAAGAAGACTAAGGGAGGAGTATCCTGAGAGTTGATAAGTCTATTTTAAAATCAACCAGTAATAAAACCATGAGATACTGAACAAAACTGGAAATATACAACTATGGAATATAATAGAAAATATTTTTATGGAAAATGATTAAAATATGTTTGAATATATTTCATCACACATAAGTATATGTACAAACAGCAACGATTTATGCATAAGTGCTATAATGATAGCTTCTTAACAATTATATAACATCAATTTAAATTCACATAATACACAAAAAATTCTGTAAAAAGTAAAGAGATAATTATTCAAAATTTATAAAATGTAGTATGTTATCAATTCTTTGGTGGGGTAACTTCCTAAGAAATTCTTTTTTGTGTGAAATTTTTAAGTAATCTGTTGATTGATGTCTATAACACATAAAACAGAAGCACAGTCGTAATTATCCCTCTTGATGAACTTCTACAAAGTAAACGTGCTTGTGTCCCAGATCCCAGATCAAGAACTAGACCATTACCAGCACCTCAGAAGTACTCTTCATATCTTCTCCAAAGACATAATACCCCCGAAGGTACTATTCCTATTTCTAAAATCATAGATAGATTTTTCTGCTTTTGAATTTTATATAATAATCATGCAGTATTTATTATTTTGTCTGGTTTCTTTTACTCAACATTATGTCTTTGGGTATTATCCATGTTGGTGCAGATAGCAGTAGCCTGTTTATTTTCATCACTTTATAGTATTACATAATATGACTGTATACAATCGATTTACTATTGATGAATATTTGGGTTATTTCCAGCTTTTTGCTAAAATGAATAGTGACGCTGTGATAATTAGAACATTTTGGGGTGGGGGGGTGAATATATATGCTCATTTCTGTTGTATACCAAGGAGTGGAATTGTTGGCATACATGCAGCTTTAGAATGTACTGTCCAAGCATTGTCTAAAGTACTTGTACCAGTTCATATTCTTAGTAGCACTAGATGAGGTTTTGGTTGTACAGTGTTTTCATCAATGCTAGAATAATCTGTATTCATTTTACCCATTCTGGTGGGTGAGTAGGTATTTCAATCTAGTTTTCATTTACATTAACTTGAAAATCACTGAAATTGAGCACCTTTTGTCATACCCATGGGTCATTTGGATATCATCTTTGTTAATTGTCTATTTGGGCCCTTTGCCAATTTTTCTACTGGATTTTATGCTTTTTCCTTATTGATTTAATGGTATTCTTAATATAATCTAGATAAAAGCCTTTTGTTATTATGTATATTGTTTCCACTGCATTTTGGTTTTAACTTTATTTTTGTGTTTTTTGATCATGGAAAGTTTTAATTGTAGTTTAGTAAAACTTACATACTTAACTCTAATATTATCCATTTTATCATTTTTTCTTTTCTGTAAAACTAGTGCAATCTGTGTGCTGTTTAATAAATCTTTACCTCATCCAACAAAAACAATTGTTATATTTTATTCTTAATATTTACTGTTTTAATTTTAATATCTTGACTTATAATTCTTCTGAAATTTACTTTTATGTATGGCATGAAATAGTTGTAAAAATTATAATTTTTTCTATATGAATATTTAATGGAACCAGTAACATTTATTCCCCATGGTCTTTTGGTGTCATCTTTGTCATGTGGCCACATTAAGTATGGATTTCTTTTTGGATTTTCATTTGTTCTTCTGGTCTGTGTCTGTTATTTTTGCCAATACAATTTTGTCACCATTACTGCAGCTTGACAATGACATAATAACTACTAATGAAAGTCCTTCCACTTTATTCTTTTGCAAAACTGCCTTGGCTATTCTTGGACCTTTGCATTTCTACACAAATTTTAGAATCGGATGATCAATTTCCACCAAAAGAATTGCTTCTGGGATTTTGATTGGGAATACATTGAGTCTATATCTCACTTTGTGGAGAATGGCCATCTCACACACTGTTATGTCTTATAATTCTTGAGCATGCTATATCCTTTCATTTATTTGGGTCTTCTATAATTTCCCTCAACAAAGTTTTATAGTTTTCAGGATACAGGATTTGCACATATTTCATTAAATTATTTCTGGATAGCTTGCATTTTATGCTATTGTAAAAGTTACCTTTAAATTTTTTCTTTTATATTTTCTGTTGCTGGTATATAGATATGCAATTGATTTTGATATATGTGACCTTGGTAGATTCACTTATGAATTTCGATAACTTGTCTAGATAACTTCTTGGATTTGCTACATATGTAATCATATAGTTTATAAAGAATGACAGTTTTATTTCTTCCTGTAATACCTTATACCTTTCATTTCTTTCTTCATGTCTTTTTGCACTAGCTGGGACCTCGAGAAATCTTTGTCCCATTCCCACCCTCTGAAAATGCTTTCAATAATTCTCCATTAATTATAACAGTGGTAGACACTTTATCTGAAGTTCCTATGTAGGGACAGAAGAGCCCAGCTGTTCCTACATTACTAGAAGTTTTTTTTTTTTTTAAAGACTGATGTTTAATTTTTTTAACCTATCAATATAATCTCATGTTCTTTCCTTTTTTTCTGTTAAGGTCAAAGATAGCGGTTTATTTTTTGTCTTTAATTACTTTTGTGCTATTCTTTTTTAATTTTTTTATAGATTTAGGGGGTATAAGTTTATTTAGGGGGTATAACAGTTTTGTTACATGGATATATGGCATAGTGGTGAACTCTGGGCTCTTTGCGTAACCATCACCAGAATAGTGTACATTGTATCCATTAGGTAATTTCTCATCCCTCACCTCCTTCCCACCCTTCCACCTTTCCAAGTCTCCAATGTCTGTTATTCCACTCTATGTTCGTGTGCACACATAATTTAGCTCCACTTATAAGAGAGAACATTCAGTATTTGACTTTCTGTTTCTGAGTTATTTCACTTAAGATAATGGCCTCCAATTCCATCCATGTTGCTACAAAAGCCATGATTTCATTCATATTTATGGCTGAGTAGTATTCCATGGCATATACATGCCATGTTTTCTTTATTCAGTCATTCATTGGGGGACACTTATGTTAATTCCATATCTTTGCTATTGTGAATAGTGCTGCAATACACATAGGTGTGCAGGTATTTTTTTGATAGAATTATTTGTTTGCCTTGGTAGATACCCAATAGTAGGACTGTTGGATCGAATGGTATTTCTATTTTTAGTTCTTTGAGAAATCTTTTACTGTTTTCCATAGAAGTTGTATAATTTACATTTCCACCAACAATGTATAAACATTCCCTTTTCTCTGCGTTCTTACCAATATCTATCGTATTTTGACTTTTTGGTAATACCCATCCTAACTCGTGTAAGATGGTATCTAACTGGTGTAAGATGGTATGGTCATTGTGGTTTTAGTTTGCACTTCTCTGATGATTAGTGATGTTGAGTATTTTTTGATGCTTGTTGACCATTTGTATGTTTTCTTTTGAAGAATGTCTGTTCGCGTCCTTTGCCCACTTTTTAATGGGGTTATTTGTTTCTTTCTTGTTGAGTTGGAGTTCATTGTAGATTCCGGATATTAGCCCTTTGTTGGATGCATAGTTTGCAAATATTTTTCCCATTCTGTAGGTTGTCTGTTTACTCTGTTGATTACACCTTTTGCTGTGCAGAAGCCTTTTAGTTTAATTAAGTCCCATTTGTCTGTTTTTGTTTTTGTTGCATTTGCTTTTGAGGTCTTAGTCAAATGTCCAAAATTTTTTTACTAGCTTTTCTTCTAGAATTTTTATAATTTCAGGTCTTACATTTACGTATTTAACTATGTCAAGTTAATTTTTGTATATGGTGAGAGATATGGGTCTGGTTTTCTTTTTCTGTGTATGGCTATCCAATTTTCCCAGCAGCATTTATTGAATAGGCTGTCTTTTCTCCAGTGTATAATTTATTTTGATTGCTAAAACACCATTACAATTCATGGAGTGAAACTGACTCATTTTAATATATTGCTCTATTTGCTGCTGGTTCAGGACTTTTTTTCATCTTTGTTCATGAAAGAAGCTGATATGTAATTTTAATATTTTGTAATGCTATTGCTAGATTTTGATAGCAAGGTTAAGTCAGCTTCATAAAAAGAATGAGAAGTGTTTTCTCTGCTTTTAATCCTCTGGAAAGGTGTGTGTGGGATGGGTGTTATTTCTTCCTCAGTGTTTGGAAGAATTCACTGGTGAAGTCAACTTAAGAGGATGTTTCTTTGTGTAAAATTTTGAAGCAATTTAAAAAATATATTTAGAATTATTCAATTTCCTATTCTGACGACACTGGCAAGTATTGTTTTGCAAGCAATCTTTTTATTTCATCTATATTGTCAAACTGTAAAGTTATTCAAAATATCTTTTTAATGTCAGACGGACCTATAGCGATGTTCTCTTTTTTTGTTTCTGATATTGGTAAATGGGTTTTCCCTCTTATTTTATTTGATCACCCCTGTGGGTGGTTAGCAATGTTATTCTTCAAAAACAAGAAATAATTTTGCACTTAGTTAAATTTCTCTGTAGTGTGTTTGCTTTCTACTGCATTTCATTGATTTCTCCACTTACACCTTTATTATTTCATTTAATCTATTTTTTGTGTTTAATGTGCTGTTCCTTTTTTGACTTCTTGAGATGGAAACTTAGGTGTTGATTACTAGTACTTTTTATTTTCCAATATAAGAACTTAAGGCTATAAGCATGGCTCTAAGAACACTACTTTGATAGCATTGCCAAAGTTATGGTATATCATATCATGAAAGTTTTTCTAATAAGGTTTTCTAACTTCCATTGTGATTTCTTCTTTTACTCATGTAAAAGTATATTCCTTAATTGCCAAAAGTCAGAGATTTTCTAGTTATCTATACTATTATTTTATAGTTTAATTCAATAGTGGCCATGAGCTTATTCTCTGTGTTATTCAAGTATTTGAAATTTGTGCGGTGCGCACCATCTGGGGGATGGACACACTTGAAGCTCTGACTCGGGTGGGGCAAAGGCAATATGCGCAACCCAAACATTTGTACCCTCATAATATGCTGAGATAAAAAAAATTTAAAAATTCACTTTGGCTGAATTAACATAGAAAAAAAAAGAAATTTGTTAAGATTAGTTTTGGGTACATATCCAACATGCATTTAAATATAATGTGTATTTCCTCATAATTGAATTTACTGCTCAATTTATGCCAATAAGTCATTTGTTATGTTGTTCATACATTCTATATTCTTACAATTTTTGTTTATTTTATTGTTTATGGATAGTAATGAGTTAAACTCTCTCATATGCTTTTGAATTTTTTTATTTCTCTTCTTACTTCTGCCAATTTTTGCTTATCTACCTATCATCTATCTATAGTCACATATATATGTTACTAGGTTTATACAAATTTATAATTTTACATGCTGCCATTGGTTTGATCTTTTATCAATAGTTCTCTAGAAATTTATCCAGTCTTAAAATCTAGTTTCTTTTATACTAATGTAATACCCAGATTCGTTTTAAATAGTGTTTTTACAGTGTATCTTTTCATGTCTTTTCACAATCACTTCCTGTGTTCTTATATTTAAGGTATACATCTAATAAATAGCATGGTTAGGTTTCATTTTTTAATCTTTTAGTCAGAATATCTAAAGCCTTTATATTTGATATAATTACTCATAAGGGTTTAATAGGTAATATCATACTGTTTGTTTTCCATATAACCCACTTGTTTTATATTTTTATGTCCTTTTTTACCTTCTTTAGGATTAATCAGTTATTTTTTACTATTCTATTTCCCCTTTATTAGTTTGTCAGTTATACATTCTTTTTCTTTGACTTTTTGTGGTTACCATAGTTATTAAAACATGCATCTTTGACCATAATTGATTATTTTTTCACTGACCAGACAATACAAGGACTTTGGAATGGTTTGACTGAATTTGTCTCACCCCTCCCTTTTTTGTTATTATTATGACGCATTTTAATTCTATATACATTGTAAAGCCCTCAAGTCATTAGTATTTTTGCTATTTAACATCAATATTCATTTATATTTAGTCATATACTTGTACTTACTCTTATAATCTTTCCTTATTCATTTTTTTCTTTCATTTTTTCCCCCTGAGATTGTCTTCCTTCTCTCTGAAGATCTCTCTTGAATATTTATTTTTTTAGTTTACCTCTGGTAGCAACAAAATCTCTCACTATTTGTTTATCTGAAAAATTTTATCTTATCTTAATTTTTAAAAGATATCTTCTCTGGGAATAAGATTCCCTTCTAGCACTTCAAATATCATTTCACTGTCTTTTAGTTTTATTGTTTCTTTTAAGAGTGTACTGTCAATCTTGATGCTTTTGTAAGGCAATGTTTGTACTATCTTAAGTGCTTTAATAATTGTCTTTGTTTTTGGATTTAAGCAGCTTTATTATGGTGTGCTTAGATGTAATTTTGCTTACATATAATGTTCTTAGGTTTGCCAGAACTTCTGAATTCTATGGTTGCTGTCTTTCATCATTATTTGAATATTTGTGGCTATTGTGTATTCAAATACTAATGCTACCCCATTTGCTCTCTGTTCTTCTTATGGAACCCAATTATATGCATATTATATTTTTTCATTATGTCTTACATTTACCTTATGCTTTTCTGCATTTGCATTTCTTCTGTGTTTCAGTTTGCATGATTTTATTAATTCATTTTGCAGATTCTTATTCTCTATTCTATTGTGTCTAGTCTTTATTATACCCGTCTTTAGAGTTATTTCAATTATTTTTTAGGTTAAAATTTCATTTATTTATTTTTACATATTCTAATTTGCTGATGAAATTCTCAATATTTTCATCTATTTTCTCCATCTTTTCCTCTTTTTTAAATACTAATCATATTTACTTAAAAGTTCTTGCCTGTTAATTCCAATGTGCTTATCAGTTTTTAATCTTGTTTTTTAAATTCATGTAGTCTTATCTTTTTGAATATTTAGTAATTTATATTTGAATGTCATTCATAAATTTTTGCTAGTGTAGTGTCTCCATATATTATCTTCCTGCAGAAATTTTTTTGGGGGCTGGGAATAGGGTGTGAGGGCTTAATTTAATCATGAACGAAGCTAAGTCAAGATCATTTGCAGCTTTGGTATAATTTTTTTCCGACTTCTGGTTTGCTCCTATTCAGTGTATCATCTACTATTTCCATTCTGGAATTTAGTTTATTCACTTGTGTTTTTCTCTCTTGTAGACCATGAAATTTTATTTTTGTTTATTCAGTTTTATAAGAGTGTAAAAATCTACCGTCTATTTTTCAGAAGCTTCTTATCTCTCATCTGTGCAGCTTCAGAGAATGGCAAATATCCTGTGAGGAAAACCTGTCATGTGTCAGGGTCATTCTACCCCTCCCTGCTCACTAGGATTTTAGCCCCAAAGGTCTCAAATTTCATCTTTCATCCCATGAACCTACCAAAAGCTCTGCTGTTTTCTCTGTCCCAGGAATTCATTCTGCTGCAAGAGGAAAGCCTGGATTCTCAGATTCTTTTTTTTTTTTTTTTTTTCATTTTGGAATATTATGGGGATACAAACACTTCGGTTACTTATATTGCCTTTGCACCTCCTGAGTCAGAGCTACAAGCATGCCCATCCCCCAGGAAGTGCACGCAGCACCCATTAGGTGTGAATTTACCCATCTCCTTCTCCTCCCTCCCAGCTGCCCAACACCGGATGAATGTTACTTCCGTATGTGGACAGATTCTTATCTTGAGGGCAGGATTGATGACTGTCATCAGGAAAAAACCCGCATTCGGTCTACGAGCTTACTTACTATTTAAATTTACCTCCATCCAAAACCTGGAATCTCTGTAGTTTACTGTTTACTCCAGCAGTTCCCCAAAGCCTTCACATTGCTCTAACAAAATGTCATAGACTGGGTAGTTACAAACAACAAAAATTTATTTCTCGTGGTTCTTAAGTCTGGGAAGTCCATGATCAAGGCAGAAGTGTCTGGCTCATAAATGGTGTCTTTTCAGTGTGTCCTCACATGGTGGAAGGGGAGAAGGAGCTCCCTTGGGCCTATTTTATAAGAGTGCTAATCTCTCTCGTGAGGTCTCTGCCCTGATGATCTAGTGACTGTACAAAAGGCCTCACCTCCTAATATCATCACCTTGAAGTAAGAATTTCAACATATAAATTTTGAGGAGGACACAAACATTCAGATTATAGCATACATGTGTATTTTTAATTAGTAAACTTTATTTTTAGAGCAATTTTAGGTTTACAGAAAAATTAAGTAGAACGTGCAGAGAGTTCATATGAATTTTAAAATTACCTTTGATTGTTCTCAACAGGAATGTTGATCTATTGCAAGATATCCACCTCACCAACAATTAGGATTACTACTACTTGAGGTGCTCAACATGTTAAAAAGGAAACACTTAAAATCCACACACAAGTTCTCCAAGTTGTAAATAATCTACTTATATGTTTAAAACACTGGAAAAATATTTTAGCAACTATAAAAAGGGTGAAAGAGCTCACAGAAGTTGATAATTAAAATATTAATACAATAGCTAGATGATACAATTTATAAAAAGTTTTAATAAGAAGGTAGATTTAATTAATAAACACTTGAGAATTTGCTAGACTGATGAGATTATCAAAAATGAAAGTGAAAATAAGTATTTTTTGCCTATTAAATCATCTCTGATAGCTGCTAGATATGACTTCCTATGTATTGGACTCTGATCCTTAATGCTAACTGTTAGCTGGATTTTGATTTAAACTGCAAAACAACGCCTTGAAATCCTGGTGCTACCCTCTGCCTTACCAGCAGAATTGCTACCATTTCGAAATTGCGGCAGCTCTGCTCCAACCTACCAGCTTATACTTAGATATTATTGTTAGAACAAATCAAGCCTGAGTTTACCATATTCTCTTCAACCATCATTTGGTTTACTCATCACCCTCCTTGATATTCACTCCGTAATCAAATGAATTTCCTTATGCTTTCCCTTCTCACATTTTACTTTCTTCCTTTTCTCTACCGAAGTCCTATTATTCATATTATTAAAGTACATATGGGTTATAATGATATTGGTTATAAATGTGATAGTGGTAAAATTGGAAATTTCAAACATTGGTAGTGCCAGGACGAACTAATAAATTATGTTAGGAAAGCAAACAAATATGATGAATGCACTCAATGTTCAAAAATAAGAGAATGGTTAGGAAAATTATTTATCAGTTTATATGTTTTTATACGCACAACACCTAGTACACATACTATTTTTAAATACCTACAAAAATATTTACAACATCATGGGTAAAATAAAGACATTAAAAAAATCAAACAAAAAATATAGGGAAAATAAAATCAGAGGTATGAACGGTAAAAAAAAAAAAAAAAAAAAAACATGCACGAGATATTGTGTTGTCGGGTTTTGGAGAAAAACTGATCTCTGCTTTTTGATCTTCCTACCAGCCGGGAGAAGAGAGAAGCACAGTCAATTGTAGTACTCACAGGTGTCCAAAGATAAAACAATGCAGTTGATTAGAAACAATACTGTTTGTCCTAAGACCTGAGAGAAATTCCTGCCATAGGTAAGATCCCTCCTACCTAGATGTAATACTTTTCAAAAATTTTTTTTTAGTAGAAAACTCCTTTTTCAAAAGAGATCTTACACAAATCCCCAATACTTAAACCAGTAAAATAGATAAAATGAACCTGTTCAGATATAAGGAAATTGGTATGATTTTCTTGGCAAAAAGAAGTCTTAGAAAGAATAAAAAAGGACAAAGCAGTAGAAAGAACCTCAACTTTCAGGTTAGGCAGACTAATACAGACATTGATTCAATCATTTACTGCCTGAGATTGAGCAAATTATTAAACTTTTGAATGTCAATTTCCTCAGCTTTGAACCTACCTTATAGGGTTATAAAGCTTAAAAAAATTTTAAAAAGTATGTTAAAACCCCTGGTACATAGAATGTGATAGAAAAATACTGATTTCCTTCCATCTTCTCTACTTTGATGATCTATATTTCTAATATCCTCTTAAATTGATTTTGTTATTTTAATAGATTTATATATTAATTACTTTATAGACAAGGGACTTTAGTGGGTCAGGGTTTATTAACTAGTTAATTAATTAATAATTAAGGTCATGGTACTTGTGTCAGGGGCTTTGCCAGGCACTGTACTAATTGCTGGTATACACTTGTGATTATCAATCTTCCTTTATATCTGTGGTTATATTCTCTCTTTCATATATAATACTAAGGATATGCATATTCTTGTATTATTGATGTGCATTTTCTGCAGTTTATCTTTTTTTAATTGTCTTTTGAAGAGCCAGCACTCAAATTTATTTATAATTTCACTGTTTTTAATAAATTATTAATCTACATTTGTATCTTTATTAATTCTTCCCTGCTTTTCTTATATTCATTTAAAAGAATTATTTCTAGCTTCTTGACTTGAGAGATAAATTCACTTATTTTCATTGTTTCTTGTTTAATGTAAAATCATTTAAGTATTAAATTTTCTTTTGCATATAGGTTTGGCAGCATCCCACCAGTTTTAACCTTTCATAATTATAATTTTGATTTTTTCTTTTATCAGAGTTAAGAGAATTTTTCTTTTAGCAGAAGCTACTTGTTGCCTCAGCACTCTAATATCAATTAACCCCTTCTTATGTAGTAATATATTTTGTTGGCTGAGCACATGACAACCAACCTGAAAGAGTAATACATCCCAGCCTCTCTTGTAGCGAGGTTTTGCCATGTAACTAAGTTCAACGAGGTGACATGAGTGAAAGTGATGGGATGATGAACTGATGCAGACTCTTACTCTAAAAGGAAAAGTATGTCTTCCTCTTCTTAATGCCTAAAATGCAGACATGAGTGAGAGAGGAGCTGGAACAGCTACCTGGGACCATAGGGTAGAAATGGCAGGTTGAGGTGTATGAAATAAGCAAATAGAAGAAGCTTGGATTCCTGACACCAAGGAGGCGCCCTATCTACTGGGATGGCTTATGTAAGAATTGTCTGTGAGAAAGAAATAAACTTTTTTCTCATTTAAGGGTCTGTATTTTGAAGTCTGGCATCAGCAACTGTAATTATATCATAATACAGTTAATAGCATTTGGTTGCATTGTATTGCTATCAAAGAAAATATTAATAGAATGTACAATTTATGCTTGGAATATGTTGAGATATTTTTAATTGCCTAATAGATGATTGAGTTTGTAAATACTTTATGTATTGCTTACTAGTTTTCAAAGTTATTTAACTGCGTATGTGTAAGCTTTATATGTATTTGTGTTATTCATTCTACCTAATTAATCCTATTACTACTTTCTCTACTATGTAGCACACTGCTTCTATGGAATATTAATAGGTTCACCTCAAAATAAAATGTTTAATGCTCCCTATATGCTCTGCTTCCTGTTTTTATTGTAGTGGTTAATAACACAGACGCTGGACCAGATTGTTGACTCCCA
Organism: Indri indri; assembly: GCA_004363605.1. Lineage (NCBI taxonomy): Eukaryota > Metazoa > Chordata > Mammalia > Primates > Indriidae > Indri > Indri indri. The sequence goes on from RJWJ010002122.1 coordinate 29,882, forward strand.
GCTCCTGTGGATCAGGCAAGTTATTTACTCTTGCTTTTCCTCAGTTTCTGTGTCAGTAAAATAGGCAAAATAATAGTACTTAACTCATAGGATTATTAGGAGGATTGTAAGATAAATATATGTTAAATACTCAGAACAAGGAAGTAAGCATATTTTTTTTTATTTCAGCATATTATGGGGATACAGGTATTTAGGTTACATATGTTGCCCTTGCCCCACCCTGCCCCCCTAAGTCCGAGTTTCAAATATGTCCATCCTTTGGGTGGTGCGTGTTGCACTCTTTGTGTAGTAAGCATATTTTTAAACAGCCACATATTGATACATTGCATACAAGAGGCTCTGAGAGGTAATGAAGTAACGGAATCTGCTTAACATTACTTATCCTAGCATTTCCCAAACATATTTGAGTGGGGATATGATGGTCATAGCCAGTTGAGGGCAAAAGTGTGTTCATGGAATATTTATTTTAAAACCAATTGAATTATATTACTCAGCTCCACTGCATATTAGAAATTCTTCACCTTACCATGGGATATGTGAATGCTATTTAGGAAGTTTTTGAACCTCCCTGAAATTGACATGAGTTCTATGTGTATATGCATGGGTACATATATCTGAGGACAAGATCCATAGAGTTTATCTGATTCTCAAATTTCTCCATATGCATCTTTATGTTTAACTGAAATATCAGAGACAAAAAAATTGTGTTAAGTCTTCTACTGCTTTATTGTTCCTGGTTAATCATCTCAAGTTCATCCTGTACATCATGATTAAGCTTTTTGTAGTATCAATGGATTTTCATTTTTTTAATATAATTTTAAATTTCTATAAAATCCATTTTTATTTTAAGTCATTTTCTTACCATTTCATGTGAATTTTATCTCTTTACATAGCTTTCTCCTGTTTTATAAAAAGCAATATGTTCTTGCATAGTTTCGTAAATCCTAATTGTTTTCTAATAGTATTTCCTTCTGGTTCCTGCAGCAAATCATTTTCAGAAACAAAACCAACCCTTCTGCTGGGTCATCCAGATGCTGTTTCCTATTATCTTGTATTGTTATTTCACATACATACTCAGGTTTTGCCTTAATTTTATTTATTTTTCGCATTCTTAAATAAGACAATATCTAACCACACTTCAAGTGTATCAGTTTAGATGGTGAGCAAACTTTCTTGTCCCGGAACATTTTCAGACAGTGATTTAGAATAATCTTTTCGGGTGTAAATTTGATTGGGAGGATGATCCATATATATTTCCCACATATTTCATAATTTCTATCATGTTCTTTCTTCCTTTGAGAGAACATCTTTTTATACCCATAATTGGTACTCTATTAATCCAAAAGAATGCAAATATTTTTGTATAAAATATAACTGACCACAATGTGTATTTACCAGAGTTTTTCTGGATGTCATCACTTTCTGCTAGGATTTACTCATAGGTTTTATACCAACAAAACCCACTGTGCTTTTTCCAGGATCCTGCTGTGACTTGTTCCCAGTTGTTTTCGTGGATCTGAAGTCTCTACCTGAATGTGGAAAGGTGTAGGTGAGAAGTAAATGAAACAATACTTAGCCCAATTCAATTAACAGTAGCTGAGGAGTAGAAAATAGCAAGTGCCTTTCTGCTAGATGAAATAGTCTCTAGGGGCAGATTTCAGGATGTTTCAAGGAATGGGTACTTTAGCAAGACAGCCCTTTATTTCTCACATCAATACTCTAACTCATCATAGTGTAAAACAACTAACACACCCTCCAAAAAAAATTCTATTTCTTTTCCTGTATTCAAAACCTTGGGTGATATCATCAACTTTCTTCGAGTCTTCCACACCTGAGAACTTACGAAGTATTCTGAAAAGCCACGTGGTATAGTGTGAAGAGCAACATATTTAGAAGCAGACTGTCTGGTTTCAAAACCCAGATCTGAGTATTCAATTTGCCTGGGTCTTCATTTCTTCATTTCTAACATGTTGCCATTATATCTTCCTACTAATGTCAAATAATTTTCATAATGATTAAATGGGAACCAAAAGTATTTTGAAATTATAAACTATAGAAAACACACATATCAAAATTTGCAGAATGCAGCAAAGGCAGTTGTTAGAGGGAAATTAAAGTATCAAATGCTTTTATTAAAAAGTCCCAAATCCATGTTATAAACTTCTACCTTAAGAATATCCCCCCAAAAGAGATACAAATGTAAACTCAAAGCAGGCAAAAGAAAGGAAATAATAAAGTTAAGAGCAGAAATTGGTGAAATTGAAAACAAAATCAGTAGAGGAAGACCAGTGAAACCAAAAGCTGATTCTTTGATAAGATCAGTAAAATCTATACAAATCTTGCCAAACCGATCAAGATAAAAATGGAAGACATAAATTACCAATGTCAGAAATGAAAGAGAGAATATCACCACAAATACCATAGACATTAAAGGACTAAGAAGAATTTTTTTTTTTTTTTGAGACAAGGTCTCACTCTGTTGCCCGAGCTAGAGTGACATGGTCATATCTTACTGCAACTTCAAACTCTTGGGCTCAAGCAATCCTCCTACCTCAACCTCCCGAGTAGCTGGGACTACAGGCAAGTGCCGCCATGCGTGGCTAGTTTTTGCTTTTTTTTTTGTAGAGATGGGGGTCTTGCTATGTTGGTCAGGCTGGTCTCAAACAGCTGGCCTCAGGCAGTCCTCCAGCTTGGCCTCTCAAATTGCTAGGATTACAAGCATGAGCTGCTGCTCCCAGCCAAGTAGAGAATTTTATGGCAACTTTTGCCATATTTTTTATAATTTTGACAAAATAGACAAATTCCTTTAATGAAAAGCCTCCAAACTCACACACAAATAGCTCTATATCTACTACAGAATTGAATTCACCACTTCACCAGTGAAATCTACCAAATATTCAAGGAAGAAATAATAACAATTCTACACAAACTCTTCCAGAAAACAGATGAGGTAAGAATGCATTTCAACTCAGTTTATTAGGCTGGCATTACCCTGACACCCATACCAGACAATGACATTAAAAAAAGAAAATTTCAGACAGTATTATTCATGAATATAGATGTAAAAATCTGTCACAAATACTAGTTATTATTATTTTTATTTATTTTATCTGTCCTAACATCTCTTTGACTGCACAGTATTTTTATTTCAATCTCTGCAACATCATCTACCTCTTGTTTTCCATTCACTCTGTTCTTGTCCTCTACTATTTTGGATTCAAAATGCCTCTCATCTGGATTATTATAATAACTTTCCAACTCGACTCCGCACTTTCACTCCATTTTTTTCATTTTTTTGTTAGTTACACATATTTAAAATATAGCAGGGGATACCAGATCTTAATATCTATCTATTGGTGTTTCTTGGATTTCTAATAAGACCATACAACTTAAGAAACTATGTTTAATAATTCTTTGTCTTCTTGTGACTTAAGATAGTATTGTACACACATAAATATTACATATTTGTAAATACTTGTTGATGATGGGATCAGATAGATTTGGTGGTAGATTAGAATAAAGCTTGGCATATCTGGCTCTTCTTCCAGATGCAAGAGTCATTTGGAAATGTTCAAATTTGTTACCCTGCCTCTATTTTGCAGCACTTTTAAAACTGAAACCACATATGTAGGAATGTGGGGATTTTCTGCATACCTGGTTCTGTAATTTTCTTGTCCAATGAATAATAAAAGTATTTTCATACTTTTGGTTAGTTCATGACTATCCCTATTCACCCTTGATCTTTCTCCCTTCCCAACTCCAGGCTTGCTGTAAGCATGCTACTTCTGCATACTGGAAGAACTTTCCTAAGGCGTATAAACATAATGCTGACTTTGAATATTTAAAATATTCTTTAATGTAATGCATAACATAACTTGGGGTACTGAAGTTTCCACTTAGCCACAAGAACTATTTATTTTCCCATTTATTGTAACTCACACACATTATCAAAGCAAATATATACCCACTCATACACACAAATGAGTTGCAGAGGCAACTCGTTTTAGCATAATTTCTTAGGCTGCCTTGAAAATTTTTACCTTCACTTTGAGTAGATATAGCTTAAGAAATATTCCTCCAAATATTTCATTTAATATGTGGGCACTTTCACTTTTTCTTTTATTGTGCAAGTTTATATTTTAAAAAATACACGTTTAAGAGGCATTATAGAAAAGATCAAAACATCGATACATAGTAAATTGCCTTTATACTTCCTAGGAGTCAGATATTATTTGTAACCTAGAAATAAAAATAGAAATGTTGAGTAAAAATGTCATAAATAACAAATTTGCTTCATAAAATCACCAAACACGGCATCAACATTCATATCTTCTGACTGTGTCTAATCCATAAGATAGAAAAATAATAAAATCCATATTTTTATTATGTTCAAATAAGCAGAATGCCCCAAAGATTTATAATTTATGAGTATATTTGCACTTAAAATTAATTTTAAAAAATATTTATGGATATGCCAAACATTATGCAGTAAGAGATGAGCATTTTTTTTAGCAGAAGATACCAATAAATTTAGTTTTAATGTTAAAGATAATACTTTACTGGGAAAATGTAATCAATAATTTGTCTCTCAACCTCAGAACAATTAAGTTGTCCCTGTTTCCAAATACCCAATTGGAGAATTTCCAACTTTCCTACATCTCTATTGTATTATGAATAATGTTTCTAGCTCACTAATTTTGCTGCTAATCAAACACTAAAAAGAGATTCTTTATACTTTCAGATATGCTTTGAAAAAAGCCCTCCCAACATATGCACCAGGGAATTATAAGTTCATTAGTATACAGTTTTTCAAATTTTAGATTCATGGTTCATTATGTTACCTTAGAGATAAAAATACAATTTTACATTTATATGACAGTAAAAAGAATTAGAATTAACATCTGATTATGAGTTTTAATTTTGAAATTAATCTACAAGCATCTCTAATTTAAATATTTCAAATCAAAAACTACCTTTAATATTTTATCACAAACAACACTTAAAATCTAAATTACATCCATTTAGAGTAATGCTTTCCAAAAACATGCAACATTTCTGGATTTCAAAAGAATTTCCATATTTTATAATATAGATTCTAATGTATACAAGCTTAAAAATATATACAGAATTAGCATTTTTAGAAACAGTCGTCACACTTCTTATTCAATTCATTCCTTATTCAGTTAAAGTTTGTGGCTACATATTTCAATGGGAAATAAATTTCCTACAATAGAGTGATATGACATACCACTATAAATCACAGAAGCACCTATCACATCAATTCTGGTCATAGAAAATGCCTCATGTAGTTACTACATGCCACTAAATCCTAAATTAGCACTGAGACCAATCCAGGAAGTTTAAGCACTAAGCCCTCTAAAACACTTTACCTAACTTGGAAAGACTTCCACCAATTTCTGTAAAGTTGTATAGAATAAAGTATCCAGGTTGTGTGCTAGAAGAAATCCTAACCCAACTAATTCTTCTAGGAATATAAATTGAACAGACCTTATGGACCTGCTTTTCTAGCAATAACTCTGAGCATAACTGTTTACTAGGAGTGGGGTCTGCCCATTAGATGGTGTATTTGTGTATAAACCCATTCTTTGTTTACAAAGCCTATAGAGGTAATATTATAAATTTCAACAATATATTTGTCTCAGTTCTTGTGATACCCTCTGCAAAAAAAAAAAAAAAAAAAAAGTACATTGATACAGGATACTCTTAAAAAAAATGGGACTAAAATGAGAATTGGGGAAGAAATTTTCACTTTCTGTTTCATACTGACTCAATTATTTCTTTAGTGCCTAGCAGAATTTTTTTCTTAAACATCTTTTCTCTTCACAAGGAGACACACTGAAATGCATAAGAAAATATTCTGCTATTGAATGGCCAGTCAAAATATGAAAAATCATGTTCAGAATAAGAAACTGAAAAGAGAAAAACATATATACACATATACATGCACAAAAAATTGTTAAGGAAAGTCATTATAAATAATTTTTTCTAGGATATCAAAGGCTATGCAAGTAAAAAACTATATACTTCTTTATTTAATGTATAATGGAAGAGCCTAGGATGATCATCAAAGTTATATGATCAAAGAATTTGACTTTTTATTCAAGCATAATTGATGTTATTATGAAATCATATGAAATCATATAACTAAACTGTACTTACTGCCATTTATTCAGTTATTTTATATTTGAAAATATTAAAAAATTACCTGTTGAGTACAATGTACACCGTTCAAATGACGGGTATATTAAAAGCTGAGACTTCTCCACTACGTAATTCAGCCATTTAACAAAAAACCACCTGTACCTTGTAGCTCTAAATCTATTTAAATTTTAAAAAATTAAAAACAAAACAAAAAATGTAAATTAAAAAATTTCTTTTGAATACTAGAAAAGGTGCTGAAAATAGTGGATATCAGTAAGAACTTTTAAGATGTTGTAGAATCTTTCCCCTTTCTACTATGAATTGCTGCCAAATTCATAATTCTAAAATATAGCCTAGCCATGTAATTTCCTTGTTCAGTTATGTTCGAGTAATTTCTTTAAAATCCTTTTCACCCATCCAGTGTGATTATAAACCAAATCCCTATGAATCCTTCTAACACGTCAGCTTCCCCTCTGCTGTCATGCCTCGGAACACGTCACACCTCCTTTGCAATGTATGCCTTCTTCTTTTATGCTTGGCTCATTCTGACCCTTTCCTTCCTATGCGTTCCTGATACTGAGTGTCTTGCACCTTTCTTGAATCATGCAAGTAGTTCCAAATTTCTCCCTTGTCTGAATTACTGCAATAATTGGAAATTAGACCTTGAATGACTGCATATGATGATACAGGTAACACCCAGTAAATTAATGTGCTCCAAAAGTTTATTTATAACTTACTTGTTAGAAGGTGAAAATTCATTTGTCCACAAAAATGCTAAATATAATGAATAGTCCAGGCCATATTTTGAATAATGTGAAATGTAGATGAAATATATTACTGATAAAAATATAATTTCCAAAAGTTCCATGAAAAGATGCATACCACACTCCAGTTCAAAAGCTGGAAGTCAAACATGTATCACTCTTTCATTTTCTAGTCTCTGTACTTTCTTGGCAAATTATCTAGTGCTGGATACATAGTAGTTGCTTTTTCTGGTTATTCATTGCTTCAAAACTAAGCACTCTAAATTGACTGGCTTGAAGGAGCAACTATTTAATTTGTTTAAAATTTTGCAGCGTGGGCTGTGCTTAGCTACTGATTCTTCTGCTTGTCTTGTTGCTGGTCACTTCTGTGGGTGAATTCAGCTGGCAAGTCAGCTGGGGGCAGGAGGGAATTCGAGAGAACTGGACATCTCTCTCTTTCCGTGTAGTCATAGAGCCCCTCATTTCCTTGGTGCTTCTCTTGAGTGCAAAAGTGGAAACTTACGGACTTTTTAGGGCTTAGGCCTGAGACTGGCACCATGTCACTCCGACATATTCTTTTGATTAAGCACATAATTGGTCCAGCCTGGATTTTATGGGAGATGATTGCAAAAGGGGATGAATGCTAGGAAACTGGTTCATTGGGGCCACCATTGGAACAGACTGCCATAGGGCTTAATCACAGTAATATAGAACAATGTATTCTAGTCTCCAATTGCTGGGAAAAAGATAAATTTAGCATTTTGGCAACTCACAAAATTCAATTAAATAGAAATTAAATGCTTTGACATGTACAAAGTGTGACTTTTTTATTCTTTTGACAAATTTCTACTTCACCACAATTTGAGTTATACTACCTACCAATGGAAATTAGATTAAGAAGTTTTCATTTTTTTCTATGTTAATTTCTGCTTTATAATGCTGGATAATACTTCGGAATCATATTCCACATACTCAGAATAAGTATGCAAACCACTGGCTTCTTTCTCCTACCCAAATATTTGATTTGAAGTAGGCTTCAATTTCATAATCACATGTGACCTTAAAAAGCAATTCATTAGCATTGCATAGAAAAAATAATTAATTAAAGCATCCAAAATCATGTCCTTGCCAGATTAATATTTAAAGATACCACAATTACTTGTCATTTTTGTAAATCAGAATGCAAATATTAGTCCTAACAGCTTGTATGAATAATGTCAGAGTAAAGTGGGAACTTGAACACTCCCTTCGAATTTCACCCTCTATATGTCTTTACAGGAGGAAAAAAAAGGTACTGGTTAGCATCTTTTGATTGCAAAGACCAGATACCCTATTAGGTAATCTAAATAATGTTAGGTAGTCAGGATGAAGATACAAAATACAAAACGAAGAAAACAAGAATTTGAAGTGATCCAAAGGTTGTCATAAAAAAAGACTATGACATACATAGGTCCCAGAGATGATTTAAGACTCGACATTTTTAGAAAGGAAATCTTATCCCTTATTGGTCTCAGAAAGTTGTCAGTTAACCACTATTTACTTATTCTTGCTTTTATCACTTGCAAATTTCAAGCTCTACCCTTTACCTTTTCTATCTTTTGGTTTCTATTTACTCATGCATCTGGCTGTTATTTTCATCTGGGATGTTCAGTGACATTTGGGATAGGACATTTATTAATAGTGCAAGGATCTTCCACACAGTGTACAATATCAGTTGGTCCTCAGACACTAAATGCCTGTAGCACACATGGTCATTGTGGCAACTGAAAGTACCCCAATGCCTTGTCAACTGCCCTAGACGATGGTTATCTCTCCTTCCCTTACTCAGGAAAGAACTACATAGGGCAACATGAGCTTTTGTTTCCTTTCTGGCTAATGCATATTTAGTTGTCCTGGTACGTAACAGATAAGAGTTCACAAATATTGATTGTTTTATACCATATTTATTTGACTGAATAAAAATTAAAAGACCAGGCTGGCCATCGTGGCTCACACTTGTAATCCCCAGCAACTTTGGGAGGCTAAGGTGGAAGGATCACTTGAAACCAGGAGTTTGAGATCAGCCTGGGCAGCATTGTGAGACCTTGTCTCTAGAAAAAATTAAAAAAAAAAAAAAAAATTAGCCAGGCACAATGGTGCTCACTTATAATCCAAGCTACTTGGGAGGCTGAGACAAGAGGATTTCTTAAGCCCAGGAGTTGAAAGATATAGTGAGCTATGATTGCACCACTGTAACCACTGCACTCCAGGCTGGGTGACAGAGCAACATCTTGTCTCTAAAAAAAAAAATTAAAAATAAATAAATAAATACATAAATAAAAAGACCATAATATTATTAATAATATATACTCTTCTAAAAGTACTGGGTATTTACCAAATTGATTTGAAAACTATGTTCATACAAAAATCTGCAAGTCAAGCACAAGAAAAGATGCTCAACATCCCGTTAGAGAAATGCAAATCAAAATCCCAATGAGATATCACTTCATACCCATGACATGGCTGTAATAAAAAAGATGGACAATAACAAGTGTTGGTGAGGATGTGGAGAAATTGAAACTCTCATATATTGCTGGTGGAAATGTAAAATGATACAGCTCCTTTGGAAAACAGTTTAGCAGTTCCTCAAAGAGTTAAGCATAGAGTTATTGTATGACTCAGCAATTCCACTCATAAGTATATACCCAAGAGAAATAAAAACACATATTCATGCAAAATTTGCACATAAATGTTTATAGCAGCACTATTTTTAATAGCCAAAAAGTGCAAACAATCCAAATGTCCATCAACTGATGAAAAGATAAACAAAGTGTGGTATACCCATATAATGGAATACTATCCAGACATAAAAAGAAATGAATACTGAATGATACATACTGTGAATGTACTGAAAACACTGAAATGCACATTTTAAATGAGTGAATTATATGTGAATTATATCTCAATAATTTTTTTAATGATAAAGCTGAAAATCAATTCTGTATGAGTGTTTATAGAAGCTTTATATATAATCACCAAAGTCTGAAAGCATAAAGATGTCTTTCAGTAGGTAAAAGGTTAAACAAACTGTGATATATCCACACAATGGCATACCATTTAATAATAAAAAGGAAAGAGCTATCAAGTCATGCAAAAACCCGTGTAACTATTACAAGCATATTACTAAGTGAAATAAGTTGGTCTGAAAGGCTACAAACTGCATAATTCCATTTATATGACATTCTGGAAAAGGCAAAACTGTAGAGTTAGTAAACACAGCAGTGGTTACCAAGGGTTCCAGGAGAGGGCAGATTTGAATAGATGAAATACATGAATATTTTAGGGCAATGAAACTATTCTGTATGATACTATAGTGGTGGATACTTGACATAAAATTCATTTGTCAAAAGCAATATAACTTTACAGCACAAAGAGTAAACCTTAATGTAGACAAATTAAAACAAAATCAGTTAGGAGATAAAGGAATCCCAGGATAGAAGACAAACTATGACAAAATAATCTAACTATACTACAAATGGATTAAATAATCTCACTGAAGGAAGGAAGGAAAAGGTGCTCACCAAAACAACTTCAGAAATTAGTGGAGTCTGTAAAACTAAAGATAAAAGGCACTGTACATAAGCATTGTAGAGTAATTGATAAAGTTGCTTCTCATAGGATTGCAGGTTATCAATTCTGATGCTACCATGCATGTACACTGGAACTGAACAATTAAGTGAATGTATGGTGGATAGCGGAGCCAGGTTCCTCACTGTCAGTGTGGTAATTTACCAATAAGCAAGAGGAACAGGCTGGAATGATACATGTAGTAATGGATTAGAGTTGGAGATATCAGTATGAACTCGCTTAATTTAATATATACATTATTTAATTTAGTCTACATATTACAGATGGACATATGAAAATATTTACAGATATGTGTATATACTAGGGTTAGTATACATATGTATCTTTTCGCTCTGTCAGCTGAGAAGGCCTAGAAGAATGACACTCTATTAGCAATAAGCATAGCTAGTGCCCAGATATTTCTTTTTAATGTAATAAAAGCAACCAGGGCTCCTTGGAAAAATTGCTGGTTCCAGAATTGAGGAACATAATATACAAGATGTGCTTGAAACATACTGTAGTGCCATAAAGTAAGGAAGTGCTGAAACACACACACACACACACACACACACAATGATGGGGCTATATCAAAGGGACACAGCAGCCAACTGAAAGAGCTCCCAATGTCAAAAGCTGGAAACATTTGAGCAGAAGAATAAATAAAGTAGTATGGATTGTTGCCGCCCAGCCAGGTTCATTTGCCTGCTGCCCAAGAAGAAGCCAACATGCTGAGACAGCAGAGTTTGCAGCAGAGAAAGAGTATATTCTGCATAGCGCTAAGTGGGGAGATGGGAGAAATTTCTCAAATTTGCCTCTCCGAGAATTGGGGAGACAGGGTTTTTAAAGACAGTTTGGCATAGGCAATTGAGTCTGCTAATTGGCTGGGTTCAGGGCAGAACCATAGGGTTATAGAAATTGTCTTCTTTGCTGACCAGATTCTTGGGTGGGGGTCACAAGACCAGTTGAGTCAGTTTCTTGGTATGGGCCATTGGTCTGAATGTATCAGCTGTTCCACTGGAATGTGGGACCTGGAAGATATCTCAGAAACTACCCCTAGGTTTCAAAAGGTGATGTTGTCTATGGAGAAAGCTAAGAATCTTTATGACCACCAGCTATGTGGCTCCAGAGTGACAATTACGGAGAAGCAAACAGGGGATAGTGGCTAATTATTATCATTATTTTTAGCTAGGCCCTTGCCATAATTCAAAGCATAAAATAAATATCCATCAGTCTACATTAATATAAATGCATGACTGGATACGTAAATAAATGGAGGAGAATAAACAAACCTTCCATGCAGAAGAATTCCAAATAATTTACGTAGGTACTTGGCCCTTTAAGAGGAGGAGCAAAACTCCCAATCTTCTGTCTCTTGCCTATCAAAACCCTTCCTTTTTTTCAAAGTGTAGATCAAACCCTACTTCTTTTACATACTTCTATAACCTGTTCACTCTTCCATACCACCACTAATCTTTCTCTTTCCTAAACATTACATGTGGTCTTCCCTTAGTGACTTCATTCTAAGAAATACAGCATGGAAAGAGAGAAAATAAAAAAAATAACTTTACAATGGAGAAATCTGACAATATCTCAGCCATGTGATCAAGTTTAATATCAACAGTGATGTCATGTTGATAGAGCATACTAGTGATATAAGGCAATGATAACGGAACTTTACTCTGAGGCCTTACTCCCAAAAATCTTTAACCAGTCTAATCATGAGAAATCCTAATTTCTCTGTCTAATCAGACAAATTTTAATTAAGGGACATTCTACAAAATATATGACCAGTACTCCTGAAAAAATACCTGCTCAGTCCTCCTCAAACATCATCAAAACAAGGACAATCTGAGAAACAACACAGCCAAGAGGAACCTAAGGAGAAATGCTTCCTAAATGTAATGTGTACACTGGTGGGATCCTGCCACAGTAAAAAATATTAGGTGAAAACTAAGGAAACCCAAATAAAGTATGCACTTTATAGTAGTTAATGATAATGGACTAATATCGGTTAATTAATTTAACATTTGCACCATACTAATGTAATATGATATAGTAATGGAAACAGCAGCTCTCTTTACTATCTTCAAAACTTTTCTGTATATCTAAAACTATTCTAAAGTTGAAAGCCTATTAAAAATCAGAGATCATCTAGGGATTATATAATACCACTGTTAGACTTTGATCGTGCACTACATGCTCTATCACTTTTTGTCAGGATTCCTGCCCAGACAACATAGTGCCTTTGATGGCTGTGGCCCCAGTGGAAGATCAACTTCCTCTTTGCCTGGCTTAGCTGTGAGAGACACTTGCCAAGATCCTCAAAACAGTGAAACTTAGCACTCAGTCTTTTCAGGGACTCATGGAGCCTTCTTCTTCTAAGATCCCACATACCCAGAGGGCCTCTACTCTGTGGAACCTGCACTCCTTTTCTCCTTTCCACTCCCTCCCATTTCCCACTTGGGACTGAGGACCAACTCTCTCCTTTCCCCGCCACCTCCACAAACACAAGGCCTCCACCATCCCTGCCCCATTCTGTCTCATAATGTGGATTCACATCTCAAGAAGAAGCGCCTACTGTTTTGAAAAATCCTCCACTAAAATGACAACCTAATCTATTTACCTATTCTTGTTTGATGGGCAGGATGACTGCAAAATGACTCCTTAGAAACACAACGGCAGGGCTTCCTTCTCAGAAACAAGCAAGGCACCTTCCCCCGGTGGTAGATAGACAAAATGCTTCTTCTAAAGCACCAACGACAAATGAACAAATAACAATTCCCTCTCCCATTTCTAAAAATATATTTTAAAATTTTATTTCTCAGGCTGCCTAAATCTCTAAGTAAAATCCTAAGGTTGGGAATATATTGGGGTGCCTATTATTAGAGGAGAATTTTTCATTCTAGGACCCCAAATAAACACTGGACTATCAGATTTCATTAGATAATATAGCTACATGGTGCAGAATATGACCACCTCACACACAAGAAACCAGCTATGAGTTTTTGATCAGGAGGTATTCTGGGTTTGGCGATTTCTCCCAGAAAGGAGTTACTAGTTTGGCAGGCAGCATGATCTCTTCCAATGTGAAAAACAACAACAACAGAAACCATATATATGGAAAAATCTGATCTATTGCAGAATAGTATTTTTGATAAAAGTATGTATTAGTAGTATTAAATACTATCAAAATAGTATTTTGATAAAAAGGTATGTATTTTTCAACCTTTTTCTCATTTTTCGTCTTTACTCAGTGGGAATATAGCTTCAGCTGAGAGTTGTTAAAACACCACGCAAGTAAAAAATAAAGTTGAATTTTAGCTTCTTCATTTCAAAACTTGAGGTTATGCTACACCATAAGATTTGGGAGAATATGTGATCAGTCAATTTCTACATTCCCCATCCCTCCAATCAAGGATGAAAAACTAGTCACTATTGGGTCTATGAGTAAAAGACCCGAGACCTGCTCTTTTATACCCCTTCATCAGCACCCTGTCTTTGACACATTCGCCGTGTGGCTGGAGGAGCAGAATATGTGTTCCGTGTGGCCCATAGGGGCATAGCAGTGACTGAATCAGAACACATGCTTTGGGAGTCTTGTCTTCAGGAAATAGAAGCTTACTGTGCTTCAGTAAGTGGACCAATAAATTGAATGAACGACGCACACCTCATCAGTCACCACGCAGGAACGTGGACGTAACTAAGGCCCAGGTGCCTCACCCTCCTTACTGAGAGGCACTTTGTCAACCCCCTGAGATTTAGATGCAACTCCAGGTGAAAGGGAGAAGAAACATTAGATTGGCTGAGATTTTGTTTTTGTCATTTGGCTGATTAAGGATTCAAAATAGAAATTAATTTCTATTATAGAATACATTAAGTGGTATTTCTGGTGAACCTAAGTTTGAAGTCTAAGGCTAGTAACTAGTACATATTTATCAACACTTGGAAAAGGGAACAATGTCTTTCTTTATATACCAAACTTTGAGAAAATCCTGTTAAATATAAAGCTGAGGGAATTATATTACAGGAAGAAATTGAGGAGGTTTAGCTATATAAGATGATACATATATTCCTTTATAGTTTGTAGCCCACTTAACAATTAGACAGAGTGATGTAACTTGTTCAAGTATTTAAATTTGAGGTGAGAAATTTCTGCATCTTTTTAAACTGCTGCAGTGACTGAGGAGGCCACATGCTCCAGAAGGTGCAATCAAAAGAAAGTGGACTCTCTGGCAGCCTGAGTAACTGTGTAGAGCAGAGTCTCCCTATCAACCCACATGAGATACATAAGATAAGCAAGATTTATACCTTTGTGGTATTAAGCCTCTGAAATTTCTGGAGTAAATTATTATTGCAGTGTGACCTAGCCTATACATACTAATATATGACAGAACATCCAAAATTTAGAATAATATGAATCTTCTAAAAAATCATACTTCATGTTAAGTAAAAAAAAAAATCAGATTATAAATCAAGGTTACTAACATAATTCCACTTGTGTAAAACAATTGTGTAAATTGACATAAATTAAAACAGTGATGGTATTATAGAAGGATGAGTATTGTATATTTTATCCTTTCCCTTTTTGTGCTTTACAATTTTATCACATATTCAGAAAAAATAAAATGCAATTAAAAAAATGATCACACAACCCTCAAAAATTCACTAGTAGAAAACCAGGACATGCATTATATCCAGTCTTAGGTACTGTAATAGGAGGTAGGGCAAATTTTTCTTTCAAACTAAAATCAATATTTGCAGGGATATGAACCTCTAAGTTTCCATGACTTGATCTTGGGAACTTATAATTTTTTATAGTTTTATAAAGAGACTTTATAATTTATAAAAGACTTCCCTGGCTATAAGTTTATTGTACCCTTCATGGCTTAAGGTGATAGTCCAGCAAGTTAGGGTAGGCAGTGGCAAATAATGAGTATCAGAACTGCAGGTTGTCAGTAGGTGGTGTTTCTAGGGTGAGGTGGAGGGTGAGATTTGGGGGTGAGGAGTAGGATATGGCTCCACTGGATGTGGTTAATTAACTGAAGTGAAAGCTGGAGAAGGGGAAAATGAAGAGAAAAAAAGGAAAAGAGGAGTTTAAGAGTTATGGCGACAGTGATATTTAGTCTCCTGGTTACAATAATATCCTTCTACTACTATTCCTTCCAGCACTACTGACCTTATCACATACTCACAGTGGTATTATATCTGATTTCAGGTAATCAGTACCAAGCGAGTTCAGGAATGAGAGAAATCTATTGATAATAGGAATTGTTGGGGCAAATTTCATGGAGAGGGAGAGGGATGCATTAAATATAATAATTTAAAGGACCATACTAGGTATAGAGAGGAAAAATGGAGACAATCCAGATGAGGGTGACAGCATGGGGAAATGAAGATTGAGGTGAAAGGAGACTGGCGTGTTCTGGGGTAACCAGGACACTGCACTAACTTTGTCCTTACTAGTCCTTATATTCTCCTCTAGGATCGTCAACACTGTGGCAGTTGAGAATAACAGGAAGGGCCGTTTTATGACAAATGGACCTGACCACAAAGAAAAGAGCTTGTGAGCACTGATACAGTTCACATATGCTACAAACAACCATCTTCAGCCAGTGAAGCCATCCAACTGTGCCAGACTCAAATGATGACCTTGACGTAAAAGGTTCCATTATCACAACACTTCTGATCATCAAGGCTCTCCAGGTGCCTAAACTCTTTCCTTTAATATTCTACAGTGTGCTTATTTTCATGGCTATAAAGTCATACTCACATTTGCAATGATATTTACTATTATATTGCAGAGTATTTTAACTGATGTTAGTTCAAATCAATTCTGGAGAAACTTTCCAGCCAAGGGAATTGCAAGCTAGCTGGTTGACATTGGAGGTCAAATACTCCAGGGTACAGGTCTCAAATCACTTAATTCTTCATAGCAAATTAGAAACGGGACTCCAGCTGGTGCTAAAGAATAAGACAGACTCGCTGTATAAGGGCAAGCTGCTGTTTGGATTTTGAGTCTTTATATTCCTAAAATAAAAAATGTGAGACTCAATTCCCACCCCCCAATCTCATTCTTTCAGAGCAAAAGATTTCTTAACAACAGCAAAAATCTGGCCACCTCATTTCAATACATAAATCTTGCCAAGGTATAAAAATAAAATATGATTTAAACAGCAACCTGTAATCTCCTGTTGACGACCAGCTGTGCCTCCTATTAGTATTAATGGAAGTTACACAGGCATAATAAGAAGGAGGAAAAAATGCCACCTTATGCTTTTTGCGCACCTTAACATTTTTACAGCAAGTCTGATTACAAGGGTTTACTTGAGCAGCAATTAAACACTGATTGATTACTTAGCACAATTTGTATTCCAGGCAATATGCAAATGGCAATGAAATTCTCAGATAAGGAATGGAATGAATTCTTCTCACATCAGGAAGAGAATCACATCCTTTAACAGAAAATGTTTTCTTATATGGAGAAAAGAAGTTCGCTAAAAGTTTTTTTAGTAATACATTTTTAACCCCAAAACAATAGCCTTGATTTGGTTTTAGAAAGAATAAATGGTAATGATTTTTGCAAATAATACTTCCCACTTCACCTTCAGACTACAGTTCTCTTTCTATGATGACTAACCATATGGATGGCAAGTATAATATTCACTCACAATTATACCGACTTTGGCTATACAACTATAAACAATATTTGTTATCAAATTTTGACATTGCAGAAATAATATCTACTTTTAAATTAAGATATAAGTGAAAGATTTATTTATTAAATGTCTATCATGTGCCAGACAGCCAGACACTGTTCTAGGTGTAGGCAGTACCGCAGAGAATACACAATACTCATGGTACACAAAGAGAAGCTAACCACAAACCAGTATACAAATACAGAAATGATGTCAGTGTGTATAAAGTGAAGAAAATTATTAGGAGAAAGAGATGGGTATTGATGTGTATATGTGCCTGTTCATATTCAGGAGAAAATGATGGAAAGAGAAAAGTCAAAGATTATACTTGCTGTGTCCTATGAATGGCATATGCTGCTCCAACATCACTGAATGGTTGCCGGCTCTGCATCATTTTGGTATTAATCCAAGGCCAAAGAACAGAAAGAGCTAAGAAGTTGGTGTGTTGGATAAACAGTAACACCATAGTGCCTGATGTATAAGCTGGAGAAGAATGGGGAAGATATGAGATCAGAGATGTAGGAAGGTTCAGATCATTTCAGTCATCATAGACTATTCCAAGGAATATGGGGTTTTCTTTAATGAGAATCCATTGATAAGTTTTTAACAGAGGAGTGTTATGATTTAAATCAATCTAATTGCTATATGTATATTATAGAATATATTATAAATGTGGTCTACCTTGGAATGTGCCTTTTTCCTGAAAAACTTAGCAGATATATTACTTTTTAACTTCTTAACAATTGAATATAAAAGAGAAACTTCAGTTAATAATGTTATAATCAGTTGTGTTTAAAAATGAAAGCCAGAAATTGTTACTGCTTTAAGGTATTGTTATCATGAATGGCAGGGGAAGGTGGAAGAAAAGGAAATAAAGAGTTATGATGTATTTAAAACAAAAAAGTAGAAACAACTAGGTAAGATCATATTGTCCAGCAATTTGCCTTTTTGGGACTGGGATAAATGGTTGTTTATGTTCTTTGTGCAGATTTCCAGGTATAAAGACTTCACATCTTCTGTAGTAGTCCATGCTAATATTTTATTTTTGACATAGAGAAGTTTTATTTCTTATATCCAATTAAACCATCTCATAATTTATTAAACCATTTCCTGACCTGATGTCAAAATAGAAAACAACTGCTCACTATACTTATTAAAAAAACCTATTTAAATACAATAAGTTATTCAAACTTAGCTAGCTTTATCTTCTCTGGGCTAAATGATCTCAAACTCTTTAATCATTCTCTATTTTTATCACTTTAGTCAAATTTGTCTTATTTTCGGGACAATGTAAAGTATAAATTGCTTCTTGTATCAAGGCATCATATGAGTTTATTAGAAATTTGTGTTCTAAGTTCAGCAATTTATTTTAGCTCAAATAAAGGGAGAAAGATTACATAGTATTTAATACATTATATTTGTCAAAATCTGTGATAGAACTCATTACATAGGCATGGATTTACTATATGTATCAACTACAAATATATATATGTTTACTTAGGATATGGCTGATACATACAGTGATATGTAACATGTATACAGTCATATATAACATACATACACCTATTGTTTGTTTCTTATTTTAGCACAAAAAAACATGATATAGAGATTATTATTCTTTAAACATCAGGATTATTACAGGTCATAGATTAGACTAGGCTAGACCAGAATAGCAAAATAGATTCTGTAGGGGAACATATTACTCTTCAAAGCAGATTAGTAAAATAGAAAATGTACTGAATGTAGGAATTATGCCCAAGGATCCAGGATCTGCCACCCATCAGTCTTGGGGAGATATAGCATTATCATTACTGAGCATCAATTTTCTTAACTATATGATAATAAAAAGAGTCGATGCACAGCTTAACAAAATAGGAACTCTAAAAGTTAGCATCATTCTCCATGAATAAAACTAAAAATGCACTTTATAAATTATATTGTATTTAAAACAAACAATATCTACAATTTTCTATTGTTTTAATAACTCTTACCAGAAAAAAAAAAAGGAAATTAGGTATCGGAAACTCCAATAAAACACATAAGCATCAGTTTCTCTATCTTTAAATTCAGATTATTATGATAATTAAATCAGAGATTATGTGTGATGGTCAGGGCATACAGTAGATGATGAATAAAGTCAGCTATTTTTATTAGCTCTAAGTAAAATTAATGATTAGCTATGCATGGTTTAAAAGAGGATGCAAAGCAGCAATCAATGGTAGTTAAGGCTAGTATGGATGAAAGGTGGCTCCGTCCATATACTCCAGTCATTCATTATCCAGGAACAACAAGTGTGGGCCAGGAGAAATCTTTCCCTGGAACAATAGTGGATGCCAAGATCCTAACAGCTCAATACAATCTCTCAGAAAGAAACATTTGGTGGCCTTTAAATAGAAAGCATCATGCCAAAAGAATGTTTTTGCTTCTCCATTTTCAATCTCTAAATTGCAAATAGTTATGTTGAAAAATGCTTCTTAACTGAAAGATGTATTATATTCTTTAGGGGGCCAAAGTCAATCCTGAAATATGTTAACGCTGTCATATCCTAAAGGTGGTGTTGGGTTGGGGGGTGGGCAAAAAAAATCATAAAGTCCTTAAGAAACAAATGGGTGTGTGTATAACACAGATGGCTGGAATAAATTATGGGACTCAAAAAGCAACTCAATTTACTTAGTTTTAAAATCCATTTGGACATTTATCAAAGTTCACATTCTGAAATGTATTTGTGCTACTTGGAAGGATCATAGTAATCAGCATTCCCCAGTACTCCCTCCCCCCAAAAAAAGGAACAAGAAAAAAAACCCTATAAGCTCTTTTAATTGAAGCCTAAAAGAAGATCACTGAATTTATAAGTTCAGTGATGACATCTTGAGCAATAATTGGAATAACTACGATGAATGGTTTAAAATATACACACACATATGCATATGTATATATATATATATATATACACACACAGGCACACACAACATATACAATGGCATAAACATGTAACATATCAGTTTGTCTGAAAGAATGTTAAAGTTCTTTAGGAATGGTTATTCTGCTTAAGATAAAAACTACCAAATAGTCTTTCTCTTGAATTCTGCAAATTAGATGGAAATATTAAAAATATAATATAACATTTTTAATAAATGAAGAATAGACTTCTCAGAATATTTGAAAACACAAAACTAATGAAATTCTTTGAATACATTGAAGACAAGAAGTAAGGAAATGGAAATATTTTCAAATTTTTGGAAAATACAATAGGTACTTTGCATAAATACTTATCAAGTATTGTCAAGTGAGTTGTTAAGACAAGAATAAAACAGGAAATATGTTTTTCATAGTAAGCTTTTAGCTTGAGTTTCTCTGGTTGATATACATGATAAATTTCAATTTTTCAACATGAAAAAATGCACTGGGATGGGTACTATTGGGGAAGTACATAAATATGTTGATTTTTAATACATTTGTTATTTAATCAACATATATTTAGAGCACATCTAGTTAATTCTAGACACTTATAAACTGAGGGATTCAAAGATTAATAAGACATAGTCCTTGCCCTTGAACAGTTCTCTCTGGTGGATGAGACAGACACATACATGTACAATATTGAATATTAAATGCTAATATGGAAGTATGAAAAGATAAGGGACCATTGCCTACCATCTGTTTCAGGTATTTATTCAAAAATATTTATTGAGCATTTACAATATACTAGGCACTGGTTCAGACACTGGTGATACAGCAGTGAACACAACCTGAAGAACTTACATTCCAGTAGGAGAAGGCAAGCAATGAACACACACGTAATTAAAACAAATGTCATTTGTATTATATGCTATTGAGAAAAAACAGGAAAGGGGGAGATAGTAAATGTGAGAAATAGGAGCTGCAATTTTAAATATGGTGGTCAGAGAAGACCTTGCTGAGAAGGTGACCTGTATGCAAATGCCTGAAGCTGATGAGGGCTGGCTGTTGGAATATCTGGTGGAATATCATTGCAGGTAAAGGGAACAGCAAGTGGAAAAATCTGTGTGGATGGAATTAGAGTGAACAAGAATAGGAGGAATTAGGGGGAGAGAAGAAATAAGAAGCTAGATCTCACATGCTTTGGAGGCCATTGTATGGACATTTTCCTACTGAGTGAAATGGGAAGACATGATGGGTTTGGAGCAAAAGATGGAAAGGATTATTGTTGCATGATTAAATAGATTAATACATTCAAACAATTATTTTGTAATAGGACATTATCCAAACTTTCAGATGGTTTTGTGTAATTAGATAAAGCTTATATAGTTCTTATCATTTGCCAGTTTCTGTAAGTCTTAAAAAATTTGTATCCAAAACTATGATGATATTAATAATTATTTTGTAAGAAATAGACTATCGAACATAACAGACAATTTTGGTGTTATTTTTGATATAAAGTACCTCATATAAAAAATTACAGATTGCCTGATATGTGCAAAGCACCAGGGTTGAAGTAATGAGGGTTGTACATGCATGCACACACATACAAACTTACAAAAGTTATGTGCATTGGTGTATTTGCTCATAATGCAATGAAGTTTTTAAAATAAAGCTTTACTCTTTCATATAGTTAATTAATATGTATTTGTTACTTGTCTGTGTTATTTAGACACCATGATATTATGTTATTTGATTTATTGATGTATATTTTTGATATAAATATGTCTTTTCCTGTTAATATTCTTCTACAATCTTATTTCTAATGACTACATAAATTTGAATTATGTGTATTTACATCATTCATAAGCACTTATATTAATAATTAGTTATTAATCAGTCACCTGTTATAGGGCATATATATTGTTACCTTTTTAATTTTGTATAAACAACTTTGGAATGAACCATGTTTTGGAATAAATTTTGCATACGAGAATAATCTTTTTCTTAAAAATATCAGAAATGGAGTTGCTGAGTCAAAAAGAATGCATACATTTAAGGTATTTAAAAGTTTGGCTATTGCTTTGGTCTGAATGTTTTTGGCTTCTTGAAATTCACATGTTGAAACCTAATCACCAATGTGGGGATATTAGAAGGTGATCAGATCATGAGGGCAGAGCCCTAATGAATGGGATTAGGGAGGGCCCTTATAAGGGATCTGGAGAGCTGCCTTGTTATCTTCTACCGCTTGAGGACACAGTAAGAAGATGCCATCTATTGAACCAGAAAGTGGGCCCTCGCCAGACACCAAATCTGCCAATGCCTTGATCTTGGACTTTCCAGCCTCCAGAACTATGAGAAATAAATTTCTGTTGTTTATAAGCTACCCATATTATGGTATTTTGTTATCGCAGCTAAATGTATTATATTAAGACAGCTATGTAGCAGTGTAGATTTCCTGGGAAGCAGACTCTGTGATAGAAATGTGCATGCAGGAAATGTATTTATTGGGCAGTGCTGTCTTGATGAGGACCAGTGAGAGTGGGAGAATGAAACAGGATGGACAGAGCGAGAAGTTGAACTCTATTGAGTCCTAACAAATGTCTCAGTTGATCCGTTGAGAGACCTCTGAAGTTGGGAGGGCCCCTCAAAGATGTCTTGAATTAAGGCGAGGGCCAGGCCTTTATATCCCCACATCAACTTGTCACTGGATATCTTCTGCCCAATGAAGGGGCATTAACTTTGTATGAGGTGACTCTCTTTAGCCGGAGGCAATTTCCAGAGAAGAACTCAGCAGAGAGCTGCCAACTACCAACATTCCCAGCCTCTGAGGGAGTGAGTGCTTCAGGCTTGAACAGGTTGGGGGATTCATGGGAATCTAGGAAGCACATCACAGCATCTACTACAGATGATCAAAAGGAATGATAAATAATTTACAGCAAAGTTCTGTCTCAATCCCAGATATAAATAAACTTGAAATTATGAAACAGGAAAATTCCAGCAAGAAAACAAAGAAAAGGCCTCTAAATAGTGAGGGAAATTCTTTCAGAGAATACTCCTTCTAATCTAAAGGATGTTTTCCTCACAATTTTAAGTTAGATAAATCTATAAACCTCCCGCTCACATTGGATTTTACTCAAAATCATTTCATAGGTAATTATGCACCAATGGTGTTTTTCCAGAATGTAAACACTGGAGAATTATATCTTTAAATTTTTAGTATTTAACTTATATAAATAACACTCTGCAATTTATAAAATACTACTGCATACACGGCATACATTTGACATTTCACTCTCACAATAACCTCATTCAGTTAGACCATTTACTCAAAATCACTAAGTGGCACTATGTGTTTTTTAGCTAATGGCTAAAGGTTTTTGATAACAGGGATAATGTCTTTATTGTACACTGAGGTACACTAATGCCTATCACAGTGCCTGAAACAATAGCAGTCAATAAATAATTGAACTGTATAAATTTCCGGGAGGAATTTATAGTTTCTTTGTGTTATCTGTATTTTAATGGCATTTACATAATATATGCTTACATGTAGCATATCGAAGTAGTTCAATAAATTGTATCTGGTTTATTGAATAAAATATGAATTACTATATATGTTTTTCTCAAGCAGGAATAGTAAAAATATTTGGGCCCAACTGATCCTTGCTCATTATACCAATCAGTTTGGATAGAATTAGTTTGGCCCTAGAAAATCACATGGAGGAAAAAATGGGTCTCATGACCATTCAAAGTCTCTGACTTTTTGGGAGAAAATCATCTTCCAAGAAGTAGCTCCCCAAAATGTTGCTTAATGCTAGACTACAGGAGGAAAATAAAGGCATATGGAAATCTGAATTTTATTATGTTTCTGAGTTTGTGATATTGAATAACTTTTCAGATGTGACATTAAAGATGACTCATAAGCCCTACATCTGATTACGGTAATAACGATAATATGGTAATAATAATAATATTCATTTGTGTACTATAAACTATTGGGTTGAGAGATGAGTTGTCTCTCCCAAGCCTACAAAAAATTAATGTGGAACACCTGATATTTGACTGTGCTTCCAGATGGAGGGACAGCTTGACAAATGCCATCATAATTTACAACTTTTAAAAAGTGTGGTGTGAATGCATTTGCAGTAAGCTTTAAACAGCTTGGATTATTTACAGGTACAACTGTGTTTAATGTGCAATTGCAATGGATTTAAATTATTATTAGATTCCATCACTGATCACAGAGTATAGGTGCGGCATGTGAGCAATGTGATTAGACGCCTTAATTAAATATCTCAGAACAGGATACATCTGTTTGGTGAAGTTTCGGGGATGGTAAAATAACATTTGAAATTTTATATTTGGTTGTTGACTGTCACTGATGAACCTCTTATCTTCAGAAAGACAACATAAAATTTCAATTTATCCTCTATGGTCATTTAGGAGAAAAATAGTCACAGAAAACAAATATGGGAATGTAATATCTAACTCTTAAGGATAACTTGGATACTTGTACCCATAAAACAAGTAAAGTGTCAATTGCTCACTGATAAGATTTGTGTGATAGTGTAACCTGAAAAAGCAGAAAAGTCTGTATCCTTGGAGATTAGGAAATCGAATATTGAACCTGACTGATTAAATTGGAGAAGAAATAATATGTGTTATAATTATACATATATCATATTGTACCTACATTATGTATGTCAAAATATATATGGGCATCTCCTTTCTCTTTCTCAATATATACATATGTGTGTGTATATAAGTTTGTGTGTTTATATGTTTTTATGTTTATATGTTTATATATATATGTGTGTGTGTGTGTGTGTATATATATATATATGTGTATCTATCTCCAGGAGGATATAGAGGAAGTAGTAAGGTATGGTTGTAGGGAAATGCAGGAACATCTGACTTTGGAACATCACTCCATGAAAAGGGAAGTAGTTAATTTGACACATTTCAACTAGAAATTTATTGACGGATATTATGATTTACTTTTCAGCAATAAGTACAATGATAAGAATACATGGTGAGGTACTCTTAAAGTCTCTAAAATGAACTGCTTAGAGTATAAACCAAATTCAGGATCTATTCTGTTTATTCAAGCACCAGGTATTCTTGGTCTGTTATGTTTCATTCCTGGACTAGGAACTAAATATTCAGCAGACGACCATACCAGACATGGGCCCTCTCTTCCTGGAGCTTTCATTCTAAATGGAAGACATATATTAAACAAATCCCATTCAAATAAGCATGCAAAAAAAATTGACAGGTCTCTGATGAAAAAATAGGTTGTTACGAACCAAAATGACAAAGATAGGATGGGTCTAATTTTGTTGGTGTTGGGGATGGGTAGGGAAGGCTTCACTGAGACCTACAGGAAGAATAGAAGGAAAAGAAGATCTCCAAGTGGAGGACAATGTGAAAAGGGAGTGAAGTGGTTGGAGGCTGAGAAGATTAGTTTGTAGTTGGAACATAATGAATCAAGGTAAGAGTGGACCCTAGAAAAGAATGGAGGGGAGGGACAAGACAGGTTATTCAGTGGTCATTAAAGAGTTTGTATTACATTCTGACTGTAGTGGATCACTGAAGGATTTATACCATGGGTTTGTAGGTGTGTGGGTGTGTGTCTGTGTGGCATGAGCCAATTAATATTTTTTAAAGCTCAATCTGAAGTAGAGAGGAGGTAAGAGTAGAAGCTGGAATACCAATAGCTTGGACCATGGTGGATGCACTGAAGATGGAGAATGAATGATTTAAGATCTGTTTATGAGGCTGACTCCTTAGAGCTTGGGAATGGATTAAATGAGGGAACGAGGATAAAAGACTGAAGGGTGAGTCTAAGGTTTCTATTTAACTCTATGGTTTCTCACAATAATAATATTTGATTCAAGAAAAATGTATCCATTCTCTAGTAAATTCCAGGGTCTGGAAGGTAATCTGCTGGGCTTCTTCAGAGAAGTATACCCTAACCACTCAAGGTACCCATGCCGCAGTTATTCTGCACTATTCCTCTTTAATCTTTCAAGCAGGCATCATATTTTGCTTACTCGGAGTATAATCTTCATGAGAGTGATGTGTCTTCTTGAAGACTATATCCAGAGAACCTAACACAGTGTCTGGCATAATGAAGGTGCTCAATAAATGTTTGTTGAATAAAATGATGTACGTACTAATGAAAAAACAATGATAAAGGGGAAATACCTGACTCCGAGGTGATCACAATCTAGCCAAGAAGATGAAAGAGTGCCATAAATGCCTTAATAGAAATAAGCATAAAATGTTATGGGGGAAAACGGGGAAAGTCATCTAACTGGGGGAGAAAAGGAGAGATATCTGGAGTACAGATACTCTCAAGGAAGAGGTGAATATTTTCTGGATTGGGACCAACCCTAAATGAAATCTCCCCAGCAAGCTCTAGAGCAAAACATGAATAGCAGCTCTTCAGAGGAGCTTCACATTTTAGAATAATAATTTTTTAAAAAATAGCCATTAGAATAGATTGTCCTGCAAAATTACAACCTTGATTGTGTACCGCCTACAGCACTTACCACTTGCCGCTCCTGGCTGTAGATATTTTTGCTTGCCTTCCTGCCCCGCCCCTAGGGATTGTGAACTCTCAGAAGACCGGTGCTCCTGTATCCTCCACGGTAGCCCAAAGCCCTGCACGCCTATTTGCTGACGGACGGAGTAACATCTACTACCTTATCCCTGAGGAGTTTCTGAAGATGCAGTTGCCCCTTAGACAGTGCTTCTGCCGCGGGATTGGTGCTGAAGGAAAGAAAAAGTGCAATGTGTCACTTGGAGCGCCAACAGTTTTTATCTTTAATCCTGGGGACCCCTCACATCTGGCCCCTCCTGCCTGGCTGAGCCTTTATCAGTTATAGAGCAAAGGCCAGTCCCCATTGCAAGGCCCCGTTCCTCCTACCCGCAGGAGGAAAACAAGCAGCCAGGCTGGGGTCGGGTGCTGACCAGACGGCGGAAGGCCGGGCTCAGCGGCTCTGCACAGCGCGGGAAGCCGCCGGGCCGAGCGCGCAGCCCCGCCCCGGGGGCGTGGCCGCCCCGCCCCACCCCGCCCCCGCGCCGCCGGCCTTTGCCTCCGCTTTCCTATTTGCACTCGCGCTCGGGCGTGCTGGTACTTCGGTCTCTGACTGGAGCCTGAGGACGCAAGGAGGGTCTGTCTGTGGGAGACTCAAGACTATAGGCACTGCCATGGCCCCTGTGCTTAGCAAGGACGCGGCGGACATCGAGGTATCCACTGCGCGCTGGCTTGCCCGGGGCGGGAGGGCGGCCCAGCTGGTTGGTACCCGGGAGGCCTCCGTGGCCACCGCGCCGGGGGAGGAATGGGAGACGCGGGAAAGTTCCCCCGCGGGAGATCTGCGGGAGGCGGAGGAGCGCTGACCCAGAGCCCCGCGTAGGCAGGCGGGGAGAGAAGTGGAGGACTTTCCGGTACTGGCGGGGCTACCCTTAGCGTTGGGACTTGTTTACTTCTGAGGGGATTTAAGGAAGCCTGTCTTGTCTTGCCCTGAGCGGCAGTGACTGAAAAAGCACGGGAGTTGGGGAGAGGTGGACTCCGAGGGATAGTGAGCGCCCATTTCCCACCCATTCTACCCCCGCGCCTCCCTATTAGCCTCCTGTATGTTGTTTCTGGACGCCTGCCCACTGCCCTCACCTCTGATTGCTGAATCCTGCTGTTCGCAAGGGGGAACTATAGAAATAAAAAAAGAGCGGTGCGTCAGCTGTAGCGGTTGCCGCAAGGCATAGTATTGTTTACGAAATAATTTAACGTGGGGAGGATGGGACAAAGTATTGAGAACACGAAAATGCTGTGCCCTCAGAAAAGCGGAAGTGAACTGTATTTTTCTCTCCTCTCAACAGTTTTTGATTTCCTCTTGCACTCTTTCTGTAAAAATGTCAGCTTTCTGTGAATAAGGTTCTACCTGAAACAACATGGCCATTTCCTTTGAGTTCTCCCTAGTACCTTATGTATACGATGAGAAGGATTAATTATAAACAGTGATTTTAGACATGCTAATCCGAGGTCAGCACTTCTGAGCTAAGACAAACTGCTTGTTAGTTTTTTGGTTTTTAATTCTGTTTTGTTTGGAGCTTTTCTTTATTTCAGTCTCCTGCTCTGGTAGAACATGTGTTTGTGTGTATTTTTTTTTAGAAATAACAAAAAATTTTCTTTCCTCAGTTTTTTTTTTTTTTTTTTTGGCGGCTTAAGTAAAAGTTTAAAACCACCTGTTTGAAAATAGCTGCTTTTGCAGCATTTTCCTCTGTCGTTGATTGGAGAAACTTTGTACTGTTTGAAGGAAGGTAGTAGAGTTTGCTTCAGGCTCCATACCCTGGTTTGAAAAATCATTTTAGTAACAAGAGCCAAAGTTTATCATGTGGACTTCGTGTGGACATCTCTAGTTAGTTTAATTGTGGTTTCTCTTGTGGATGGTTGACTTTTTGATATTGGTAAATATGATACATTTAACAAAATATTTGTTAATCTGTGCACAGAGTAAGAGATGACTTGCTTTTTCTATGTTTGATTTAGGTTCTAATCATTTTTGGTCTTTGTTGACTAACCCCAATTTTTTTTTTTTTTCTTAGCAAGTTAAATAGCAAAATTCTGATAGCATTCTAGCAGCACTGACTTCAGAGATCCGTATGTCAGAGGTTGGGTGGCTTTTGGCTTTTGACTGTTTAATTTCACAATGGTATGTTATTTGCTTAATTGATTTCTTTCTCTGTATCTCTCTTGCAATTGTCTTTGAAATCAGTTCTTACCTATATTCCACTGAGGAAAAAGATGCCAGTGAAACATTAAATGTCCAACTTAATTTCACATATTATTTCTACCAAGAACATTGAGGAATCTCAATCCTTCTTCCCACTCCACTTGACTCAGTCTAACCTTGGCCTGTTTGGCCAGTCTGCCTGATATTACTTTTAATCTAGAGTGATACTATTCAAACTCCTTCAGCTTTTATGTATTTCATGTATGTGACACTTTAATCGGTAACATCTTTCATCACACACAGTGCTTTACTTTTCCTTCAAAGTAATACCCGTGATACATGAGCTAAAATACCATGAAAGAGCATGAAATTAATCATTAAAATATAATGCAGTGAGGAAAAATGCATTAAGCCCAGGGGAGCACATTCAAGCATAGATGTCTCAGTTGATCCTACTGATTTACCAAAGTTCATTGTTGTGTTGAAGAATCAGAATGAAATATGGAGGCTCAGTTTTCTGTCACATTTGAATGCTTTCCTTGAACAAATTCATTAAAACCTTTGTCTAGAGATTGATCTGATTGTGATCATTGTCTTAGCTTCAAATACATGGAGAAGCAAGTAATCTTTTAAAAAATTGTTGTTATAAAGTAGATAGTAAATCAGATAAGAACACATTGACAAATGTGAAAAGTACTTGATAAGTGTGAAAAGAACAGAAGGTGACAACCAACTATAATAGCGATTTAATTTTCCATGTGAATTACCTATAGAACCTCAGGTTTCAGTGAAGCAGCCAAGAAATATTTTTGTTTCTAGGGGAAATGTTACTGAGGTATATATAGAGGCGCTTTGAATGATAGTTCTATAATTTCTAGCCTAAATCCAATATCACATAGGAATTTGAAGGGTTTGGAATATGGAAAATAATCAGGTCACCAGACTCCAAAGGTGGAATGTCACTGGCCTTGGAGACAGACATAGAAAGGATGCATGACTTGGTAACAGAACCTCGCTTGTCTACTCAAAATTGTTGTTGTTGTAGTAGTAATCATAGAAGTTGTGTGAGAAGTCAAGTTGTGTTTTTTTTGTTTTTTTTGTTTTTGTTTTTGTTTTTTTTTCCCCCAAACACATTAATGAGGTTTGGAGCCTGGCCTTGGATTGAGGTCTAGCTTTTCCCCTTTTTAGCTGTGTTACTTTGGGCAAGTTACCTACCTTCTCTGAGCTGCACTTGCATAATCTGTTAAGTAAGGAAAATAATAATAGTAAGGATAACATGTAAATACCACAAGTTGAGAGCTTCTTGTCAGGAAAAAGAACAAATATGTTAAACAATAAAGATAAAAAATATCTTATCCTCAGGAAAATCACTGCCAATGACATCATTAATACTCTAAAGTCCATTAACAACAGTTATATACTTTTACAAGTTGTTTTACTACGTGGGCTTACAATTTGGATACAGTCTGAATTTTGTCAAGAATGGCTTTTGAATACAAACTCTTCTAGGAAAGTCAAAAGTTCCTATTGGACATTGGGCACTTTCCCTGGCTTCAGCAGTAACTTGATAGTACTTCATTTAGATTGAATTGGTAGCTGGTATGATGTCAATATCTGCACATTTAAAAGCAAGTGAGAATGATTTTGGAATAGTTCACTTTTGTTCAATACCTTGTTCCCCTCCACTGGCAAGGATAATTGAGAATAGACTGTAAAATTGTATAGCTAAAGGAAAATGTACGTAGTTGCAGCAAGCTTTTAACTATTTGAATACTAATAATTTTGATAAATATTTACAGCCAAACCAAGTTGCTATTAACCACTCTATTGCTTCCTTAGTCACAATTAGAATCTCGAGGTCCTTTCCTCGAATTATTAGTTAATGAGTGTTAAGGGGTTATAAACTTATTTCACATTTAGTTTGAGTAAAAAGGGATCTTTGTCCATTATCCACCAAATCAAATGCATTTGAATCAAATAGAAATGGTTTCTGAATTACTGATGTTATTATGTCCATTCATTCGAGACGGTAATTGAGAATTTTCTGTATTTATTAACTGGGAAAATGAGATTAAAAATGGTAAATTTGGAAAATGGGAGCATAAGTTAAATGTATTAGAGAAAGTGAATTTTAAGAATTTTGAAAAAAAGGAAAGGCATGGGGGTTATAAATTAGCAGAGATGGCAAAAAAAAAAAAAAAAAAAAAAATTCAGAACACCCTTTATCGTAATTGCTTTTGCTCCTGGGGAGAGAGGAGGGTTATGGATCCAAAGGAAAGAATAAGGATTCAACTCTGCAGAAGCCATGGGTTATTTATTTATTTTTATTTTTATATTTTTCCTGAGTGTGTAAGTAACAGTTATTTCTTCTCTCCTTCCTTTTAATGATTGGGTACCGCAGATATCGTGGAAATGTATTCTTAACTGACTGAGGCTTTTAAAGCCTTTTATTTTTTTGAACTTTTAAAACTTATTTTGTGAGGTAGAGTTGTTGAAAGTATATTTGTCTTCCGTATTTTAAGCTATTTTGTGGTCCATACTTTAAAATGTTTCTCCTTTCGGCCGGGCGCGGTGGCTCACGCCTGTAATCCTAGCACTCTGGGAGGCCGAGGCGGGCGGATTGTTCTGAGCTCGGGAGTTCGAGACCAGCCTGAGCAAGAGCGAGACCCCCGTCTCTACCAAAAATAGAAAGAAATTAATTGGACAGCTAAAAATATATAGAGAAAAAATTAGCCGGGCATCGTAGCACATGCCTGTAGTCCCAGCTACTCGGGAGGCTGAGACAGTAGGATTGCTCGAGCTCGACGCCACGGCACTCGCCCCAGGCAAGAGAGTGAGACTCTGTCTCAAAAAAAAAAAAAAAAAAAAAAAAAAAAAAAAAATGTTTCTCCTTTCTAAGAAGTTGAACTGGGGGGCAGAAATGTGTCTAATTAACTGATTCGAAGACTCACTGATTCCAGTGATAGCTCCTTGTAGTTTTAAGGTACTACACGTTTCTATGGTTGAGCATTTTCATGTGCATTTCAGTGTGGTTTTTTTGAAAAAGTTCTCTCTTGAACATGAATTCAGATAACCAATTTTAGTAGTTTAATTAAAAACTGTGAGATCAATGACTAATGATGGCTCTTATCACTAGGGTGATTTTTAGATTGGATCTGCTTAATCTTAATGATAGCAGATAGTGTCGACTGATTGCTTAATTCTAAAGTGTGCTGGAATTCAATAGCCTCCTCTCTTATATTCTGGAGGAAAAGTCCACATTTGGATAGCTGAATATTAACAGTAAGGAATTAATAAGAATACTAAGATCTGTAGTCAAAATGCTGATCCAGTTATAGAAAATCTTTAAGCAATCATACCTTTCTTTAACAATCTTAATATAGCATTTTAACAAACTCTGTATAAACAGAGAACAACCCAACGGCTGAAAACTAGACCTCCCAGTAAGATAAAGATGTCTGATCACTGTGGGAGAATTCTAATAATTAGTATAAATTTAAGTTACAAAATTTGGAACACCAAAACTAAAAGACAATGAGACAGAAAAAGATTTTCATAAAATATCATGACAAAGAAAATCTGAGGAGAGATATGATACAATCTAGCCTTCAATACAGCTAAAAAGGAAGTTGAAAAGTAGGATTGGTCAATTTACTTTTCTGCATTTTAGCTCTATAGACACACAACAGCTATGTAACAGAGACCTGGACAGTCCTTAAAACTGTCAAGAAAATTTTATTTCATTTATATTATACCTTAAAATTATTTAATAAGACATTCTAGGATTATAAATTTGTCTGTAATCAGGACTTTGATTTTAAATTTGATGTGTTTACCTTCTTGACTTCATTTGCTCTTAATCCACCATATTGAGACAGAAGGTTTTTTTTGGCCTTAAATATCAACAGTGTGGGTGTTCACTGATATCCAGGAGCCAATTATACTACTGAGATAACTCTTAATAGGATTACGTCTTTCCTGTGGTTTATAATTATTACTGCTTCCATTGCTTTCAATTAAAATGTTACACTAATAGATATGATATGTCTGCATCAAACTCAATATATAAATTTTATTTTAGGTGGTTCACCACAGATATATGTTTATTGATATCAGTAATTAAGTACTTTTGTATGAAGTTATTTATTTTATACTTCCCAAAATAAAGCAGCATTTCGTAGTTAGTACCAAGAAAAAAAAGGCATTGTATTAAAACAGACCTAGTTTCAAATGCTGGCTCTTTTATTTTTTAATATTTATGTGGTTGTTGTCAACTTCTTTCCTGGACTATCATTTTTTCCTTGGTAAATTGGATCTAATCCTATGTATTTCATGCAATAGCTATAAAGATTAATTGGAGTCATGTACATAAAAAGTTTCAGATGGCATCTGTCACATAAATACATGCTTTTTTAAGTGGTAGTACTTATTTTAAGTATTATTATTGCATCCATCACTGTGTGTGTTATATAAATGCCAATTGGCTGGAATTTGCTTTAACTCCAAGAATTAACTAGTGGTACTGAAGTCCGTTAGAATCTGTGAGGGAGGGGTGAGTTAATAAAGTTAAAAGAATTAATAGAGAGGCTTATTATAAATTCATAAATGTTACAGGTATGCATTACGAAAAAGTTACTGAATTCCATTTGTCAGTATTACAGGTGAGATGGGGGAGTTTCTGAAATTTAGTTCAATTTGAAGAAACTCATTTCATTTCATTTCTATTTAAAAATGTGTTTTTATTAATAATATCCATTGTTATTGCCAGCCTGCTGATATATGGCATAGGTTTTTCCCTATGCAGGATTATCCACATCTGTTATCCAGGGAAATAAGATTCACATCTAGGGCTGACCCTTACTTTTTTAATGTAACATACACATGACTTGATTCTTTGGTGTTTTTCTGAGTGTTTTTGAGACTAGATTAGGTTTAATGAATACATAAAAAATAATTTTTGGTATTCTCATTGACATTTAGAAGGGATTTGATACTATTCTTTTCTGAAAAGAAATTCCTACACAATTAAAACAAACCAAGATATCTCTTTGTACTAACCTATCTTCTTTCTAAGCAAACACATTAGCTTCAAAGCCGGTTTTTCTAGACTTTTAAGCATCCCCCAAACATACTACATTTGCTTATGAATAACTTTCTTAACTCTTAGGAAAGAGTAAGTTGGAGATCAACCTATTTTGTACCGGGGAAAGGTAAAGGATGATCTTTTCTGAAAGATGACTCAGATATTAAACTTTTTGTACTAGTTATAATAATTTTATTTCTTTGAGAATTTTAGCTTGGCTATGGAATAGCATGCTCACTACCTCTACCTCTATCATAATAATTAAACACACAATCTGTGTCCCTACCTCCCAGGTGCTTGGAAATTGATATTATAAGTGCTTATGAATGTCCCCTTGTGGCACTCCTGACTGGGCCACTTTGAAGA
Organism: Indri indri; assembly: GCA_004363605.1. NCBI lineage: Eukaryota > Metazoa > Chordata > Mammalia > Primates > Indriidae > Indri > Indri indri. The sequence goes on from RJWJ010002122.1 coordinate 64,173, forward strand.
AAAATCTCTTCATCAATAATTAAGCCCTGAGGGCTACTTCTCAGGCGACCCACACAAAATTACATGTCAACTCCAGGCCTGATTTATACAGATGGTCATCATGGATACAGCCCTGACTGTATCCCTTCCCCCCATATTTTATTTTCCACCATTCTCTGCTGGTTCTCCTCCACCTCCACCCCTGAACCCTCAATACTTTTACTTCTCTCTAAAACTTCATCTGTCAATTTTTAACTGATTTTATAATACCTACCCAGTATCGACTAATCTAAGTAGATCTTAATCTTTGTGAAATTCTTTGACTGATTTTAAAAAGTGACTATAGTAACATGTTAAAACTTTAAAAATGTTAGTAGGCCTAATGAAAAGGTAATGTGAAAATCTTCAGCAAAATAATAGAAGAGAATGTGTATTTACTATTTGCTAATTAAAATGAGTACATATCATAAAGTAAGGGTTAAGCCTGGGCATATTTTTGCTATACATGTTAGACCCCTTGCTTTCTGACCTTGTGGAAATCATTCAGCCACTGTGAAGAGTTTGCTGATTCTTCAGTGAGTTTCCTATTGATCAGTCTTTTAAGGATGGTTTGAAATAAAATATGGCAATGGTGAAATTGTTTGGAAATGTGACCTGCTGTGTGATCATATTAAGGAAATACAGAGGTGTTGTCTTAGCTATTGATTTACACGCTAGGTAGGATTAAATATACCATTTGTACTGGCTATACGGATTTCTTATACTTATTCAGCTGATTTTTTAACTTCCTTCATGCCTACCTGCCTACTTTTCTTTTTTAGTCAAATGAATACACTAAATTTAAATCTTGCCCCTAAGCGGAGAGGAAACATTCAATCCTACTATATTTGGCTGGAGTTCTCCGTGAGGGTGATCTGGAGTTAATAAATTCACATTTTGTGTTTCTTTAATAATGCTGTCTTTAACTAGAAATGAAGACCAGAGATTCAAAAAAGTAGATGGAACTCTCTAAGCTGGTTTCTCCAGTGTGTTTGTTAATTGATGATTGTCGGTGAAAACTACGCAACGGAGGCTGCAGAATTCACAGTATCCTTCTCTGACTCCTTGTGCCACAGTGACCTGAAAGCTTGGAGGCCTTCTTTCAGATATTCTTCTGTGCCAGATATTGGGGAGTGCCGGAGTATAAAATTTGAAGTCTTCCATAATTCAAAGAAAAACATTCAGTTCTTTTCATAGATCCCTAAAGCTAAAGCATGGCACCTTTCAGAACAAAGTGCTCCTTTCTGTGCATTGTCTTGTATTATACTTTTTTTCATTTCTCTGATTTAATTTTTAAATTATTTTTCATGATCACTACAGAAGATTTAAAAGATGTAAAAAAAAATTTTTTTAAATGACCCCAAACATACATAGTTGTATCACCCGTCCCAAACCATCCATGCTGATATTGATGTAGTACTTTTCTTTTCCATGCATGCGGTATTTTTTCCCCTAAATACTTTTAATCACAAAAGTTTTATATTTGCGTTTTGGCCTATCGAACTATTTCTTCATATTCTTATTAACTTTTTAAACAGTTGTAAATAGTAGCATAAGATTCCTTGTGGGTGGAGATACCGAAATTTACTCAAGCCTCCCTCTTATTATCAGACATTTACCTCATTTTGTAGTAGTCAGTTATTAAGAAAATTTTTTCCGCTTAAAGCATTGTGTTGAAAATACACTTGAGAGGGTTGGCATCAGTGACATGTAGTGCATTTCGGTTCAGTCATTCTCACCTACATGCTTCAACTGAACTAAGCATCTTTAATAAGATGTTTAGAAAGGAAAAGGGGGACATTTTGGGGTGCAAAGACAGAAAGAACAAAATGGAAATGGAACCAATTACCCATTTGTCTCATCTTCCTGACACTGCTTCTAGGTTATAGAACACTCAGGCATCTGGATGTAGTTTCCCTTGGTGGGTCCTTTTGACTAGTGCTGATTCAGTGCTTCTTTCTAGGGCATGGCTTGACTGCCTGCATGGTTCCTTATTTTTTCTGCACTGGGAAAAGAGGAAGAGTAAGGTTGGGCCTTAGGTTGTTATCTTGAATGGAACATTCATAAATCTCAGGTTGTTATCTTGAATGAATAAATATAATACTAACTGCAGCTGTCCCATCATGCGATGGAAACTTTTATATTGTTCCAGCCTCCCCACGCCTCCCCCCCCCCCCCCCCCCCCCCAAACCACTCTGGCAGACACCTAATTCTCAAAGGATTCTTTTATTCTAGCCCACCTTTATATTAGAAGTATGAGTGGTCATGCATGTACATGTGTGTATACATAAGCAGGCCTGTGTGTACAATTTTTTTCTTTTTTTTTCTTCCTGGTACTCAGGAGGAAGAAAGAGTCTGTAAGTGTTAACTACTTTTGATTTAATACATTTTTCCCCACAGTGACAAATTTAATAAAGCAAAACATACTTCTGTGTTAACCAAAATAGATTTTGATTCATGCTACATTTTAAAGCTAAAGTTTACTTGCAACCTGAACTTCAAACATTTGTGTGCTTAAGCCTTTGTCTTTTTTGAAAGAGATAAAAACATTTTTAGAGAAAAATTCATAGTTCATGTAAATTACTGCCCATCACCCCTTCTGCCCCAAGGCTTGACAGTAATAAACAAAACTTTAAAATATCCCCTACACTTAAGATCACAATATACAGTAGGATCCTAGAAGGGAAATCATCATTGCTAAGTGTGACTATTTTAAGGATTTTAAATATTTTCAAATTGTTGTCCAAATGGTACTGCTACTTCATATGGCTGCTAGCAATGTATGAATGTGTATAAAATGATACCCTTTCTAGTGTTAAAAATTATTTTTGTTTTTTAAATAAATAATTAAGCGAAAACTTTTGTCTGATTGGTTTGATTTGCATTTGTTTGAATACTGATAGATTTGAACGTTTTTCCACATTCTTAAATAGTTTATGTTTTCTTTTAAACAAATTATTTTAACAGAAGTTTAATGTAAGGGTAAAATAAGAAAGAAATATCACAGATTTTAAGAAAATTAGATGTTAATGAATCATAAAATCACAACAAAATTAATGCTACTTTAGAAACATACAATCTACCAAAACCAACCTCAGATAAATTCAGGAACAGCAATAGGCCACTAGGCTCAGTCCATTATAATGTTTATTGATGATAAGTAATGGATCATTATTATTTATTCTAATTCTAATGAATGAGCAGCATAGAGTATTAGCTAAGAGTGTAGGCTCTGGAATTCGAGAGTGAGCGTTCATATCTTAGCTCTACCACTCACTAGTTCTGACCTTGGTAAATAACTTTAACTTTCCTTTTCAGTTTCCTCAGTGTAAAATGGGTATAGAAATTGTCCTTACATCATAGAGTTGTGTGACAATGAAGGAAATACTACATATTCATCATTTTTAATAGTTACAACATGTGGCAAGTATGCAATTAATGTTAGATATTAAAACAATAATGACTGTAGCGGTTTTTCTATCTCTTTGTCAATCTGTTATTTTAATCTTTTTAAAACATAGGCATTTACTCTGACTTCTTTTTCGTTCATTCAAAAATATCAATTTCTTACTACATACTAGGCATTAGTCTAGATTTTAGAAACATATTTGCAAACAAGACATAAAAGAGTTCTGTAATCAATAAAGTTGCATTAGAGTAGAGAAATGATAGGCAGTCTTTTTTTTAAGTGTATGGCAATTTCAGATAATATCATGAGTGTTGGTAAAAATATGCCAGGATAATGTGATGCAGAATGACTAGTAGGGCCTCCTTTAAATGTGTAAGTCAGACAAGGCCTCCCTGTGGAGGTGACATTTGAACCGAAACCCGGAAGACCATAAAGAGTCTGCCAAGGGCTTTTGTGGAAAAAAAGAAAGGAAATTCAAGAGGCGGGATTGAACTTAGTCTTGGAGGCGGGGGAGTGGGTAGGGGGAAGTAACGGGTGTGGGAGGATACAAATACTATATTTAATGACATCAAGTTTGAAATCCCTGTTAGATATCAAAGTAAGGTTACCACATGGGCAGCTGAAATAGGCTTCTGGAGGTCTGTAAAGAAGTCATAGTTGGAGACAGAAGTTGAGGAATTATTGATACAAAGTCCTGGGACCAAGTAAGCTCATTTAAAGACAGTATAACTAGACAAGGGACTGAGGATTTAGGCATGAGAAGAGGAGGAAATGGCCAAGAAACCAAGGAAGGAGGAAGGATGTACCTGTAGTTAACTCTCTTTACTGCTGTTGGGATGGTGAGATGAGGGCATGAAAGGTTTCTTTTAATTTGATTACATGGAGAGATGAGCTTGACAATAACTATTGGGGAAAGAAGCCCAATGAGAGTGAGTTGAGAGAAAATAGGAAATAAGGAAGTACAGTGACATTACCAAACTCTGGAAAAAAAGTTTTGCTGTAAAGGGGAACACAAAAATAGGGAAGTCAGTGGAGGGGCTAATAGAGCATGTACAAATGTTAATGAAAGAGGTGCAGTAGAAAGAGACTCCAGAGTTGAAGCATGTAGAGAGGATAACTAGTTGTATAAATGGGTTCTTTGGGTGAGAGGGAATAGGATTGATAATAGAGCATTAGAATAGAAGACAGGTGGTAAATTGGGTGGTGGAAAGATGAGGGAGTTTCCATCTAATGGTTTTTATTTTCTGAATAAGAGTATGAGACAAGATTAGTAACTAAGGGTGAGAGGAAAACTGGATATAAAAGATTTTAGGAACAGGTGAAAGTATGGATAGATTTTCTGGAAAGTGGGAGAATGAAAATAATAAGGAAGTATAGTAGGATTTTTAGGTGGTGTTTCTTTTCCATTTGATATTTGTGATCAAGAATTCAACATGAGAGCAGTGAACATAAATGTGGATTTTTTTATAGCCACTCTTAACTGCTTGGGCTCAGTTGAAGAGCAGTTAAAGAGATGGACTTACTTGGATTAAGGTTTACCTGGGCAATAAAGTTGGAGTGACAGAGGGGCAGGGAATTAAGGGTGTTTTGAAGAAGTTATGGTGGATGATGGAAGCTAATCTGAGGAAAGTCTGGATAGGAGGCTGAGATGGGCAGCAAAACACCAGTGATGTGCTCCATGGATTCATGATTTCAACGAGGGGAAAGAATTGTTGGAAGGTGGAAGATGTGGGAGATGAAGATTAGAGTTGGATGTTTGAAATAAAGCTTTTGGAAACATTGCAGTAATTAATAATGACAAAGTCAAGTATAACCAAAGATGATGGTGGCTGAGGTGGCATGGAAGGAAAAAAGTCAGTGGTGGTGAGATAATCGAGTAAGAGGCAGGTGGTGAATGAGGGTCTGTTGAAGTCATTAAGACTGCTGTGAAAAATAGAGCAGAGTGGAAGACAGGGAACCAGATGTTTAATTCTCACTGAATTTGGGCAGAGGGTAGTGTGGTGACCAAGGGGTTGGTAGATGATAGGAACACAGAGTTATAGAGAATGGAACATGGAAAAAAAATGATGTGACAATACACAGGAAAAGACAGCCATATAACTACAGAGGTAGTGATTGGAGTGATAACATCTATAAGCCAAGGAATGCCAAGAATCACCAGCAAACACCAGAACATAGAAGAAGGATTCTCCCCTTCAGGTTTCAGAGGAAATATGGCGAGGTTGACAGCTTGATTTCAGACTTCTAACCTCCAGAATTGTGAGGCAATAAATTTTTGTGTTTTACTCCACCAAGTTTGGATAATTTTTTTTTTTTTTAATGGTAGCCCAAGGAAGTGCGTTTACATTTTGGTATGAACTGCAAAGGAGCCAGGATATTTGTGGAAAGAAGGTAGGGGAGAAGGAAGAAGAGAAAAAGGGAGTAAGTCAGGGAGGGAGGGAGGGAGAGAAGGTGAGGGACAGGAAAGGGAGGGAGGGGAGAAAGATGGCAAATACTTTGTAAGTAGGAATAATGAGACTGGGGATATCTAACATTTGTTAGAGAAAGTCTTTATTATTGTAAATTCAAATTCATAATTTAAGAAAATCATTAGGGTTAAATATCACAAATATTCCAAGGAGTCCTGTAGTTAAATACGTAATCAAAGTCTTAGTTCTGCTACTTTTAAATTTCCTTATCTATAAAATGGACATCATGATCCTTGTTTACTTTATGGTGTTGTTTGGAACAAATAAGTTAAAAACAAAGAAAAACGTAAGCTGTTACTATCATGAAGTCATTTAATTTACAGACATATACAGTCCTCACATGAGGGAGAAAGATGTTTATTATCAAAAAGAACCAAGTAGATAAATTTTAAAAATCCACACTAAAAATTAAATACAGCAGTCCCCCTTTATCTGTGGTTTCCTTTCACTAGGTTTCAGTTACCTGGAGTCAACCACAGTCCAATTCACAAGTTTTAAATTACATGCCGTTTTGAGTAATGAGATGAAATCTCGGGCCATCCTGTTGTGTCCTACCCTGGGTGTGATTCATTCCTTTCTCCAGCATAGCCACGCTGTACACACTCCTGGATTGCTAGTCACTGAGTAGCCCTCACCGTTGTCAGATAAACTGTTGTGGTATTGCAGTGCTTTTGTTCAAGTAACCCTTATTTTAGTAAATAATGGCCCCAAAGTGCGAGAGTAGTGATGCTGGCAATTTGGCTATGCCAAAGAGAAGCAATAAAATGTTTCCTTTAAGGGAAAAGGTGTAAGTGCTTGACTTAATAGGGAAAGATGCTGAGGTTGCTAAGATCAATGGTAAGAATGAATTTTCTATCTCTGAAATTCCGAAGAAAGAAAAAGGAATTCGTGCTTGTTTTGCTGTCACCCCTCAGACTGCAAAAGTTATGGCCACAGTTTGTGATAAGTGTTTTGTTAAAATGGAAAAGGCATTAAAGGCAAGTATACATAGAGTTTGGTACTATCTGCAGTTTCAGGCATCCACCGGGGGTGATGGAATGTATGCCCCATGGACTGGGGAGAACTGCTGTATATATTTTTCCAAAGCTTAACTTACCAACAAAATATAATAGATTATGCCTTCATTCAATTTTATAAGTAATTATTAAGTACTTGCTATATCTTAGAGACTACATTAAGTATCCTGTGGGGCCTGGCTGTAAAGATAAATGTATCTCCCCTAAAAGTTTATGATACAGAACAAAAGATGAAGCAAATTCACTAAAAACTATAAATCAAGACAGAAAGTGATAAGGGATGGTTCAGAATTATTGCGTCGGAATTAAAGTATGTGTGTTATAAATTCACATTCATGCAGCTTAATAATTTAGTTTTACATTGTTATTTTGATTATATTTAATAAATGATAATAAAGAAATTCCTGTAAGTTTAGTTACAATCTCTCACCTTCACTTCCAATGTCCAGTAATTCAGGGGCTAGAAAATGAGCTAAGTGATCTGTTTCTACTGACAGGTGGAGGAAGGCTGTCCTGGCTGAAATAGATCAGGTGTAAGACAGGTGTAACTATAGGACCTGGCAGAGTGAGAGTTAACAGGGATGATTGTGGGTCTGTGTACTCACAGCATTTTTTTTTTTTTTTTTTCCTGGTGCTCTACTTAAGAACATGTTTCCAGACTTAGGAAGGTGCATTAGTTTCAGAAATGGTGAAACCAAGGACATTGAAAGGTTAAATGGTTTGATTAAAGTCAGTAGTGAACTGGAAACTAAAACCTATGAATATGAGCTCAGGTTTATTTTGCTGTTTATTCAGACATTAAAATACATGACATGAAAATTAGGAATCATGGAAGTGGGAAATCCTTCAAAACTTATCTCATTTTTTTCTGACTTTATGCATTCACAGAATTTCTCAATAAGATGTTTAATATTCAGTTCTTCAAGGAGTCCTTCACATGTATAAATGAAACAAGGTATGAATGGCTTCTAATCCACAGGCCAGATGGCTGCAGTGGAGAGAGTTGATGAGATATCATCAATCACTTCTCTACATCATGTCAACTGACCAATTTTGCCCTTTGGCAGGCTAGTTTGACCTCTGAAAGAACAGAATCTTTATTTGTTGGAGAGATTAGGAAAAAGAAATAGGCAAAATGGACTACAGGACTGGAATTGGTTTTTGGATTCTATATTTCTTTTTTTGTCTTTTCTTTAAAGTGTTTATATACATTTAGACATGTGTTATAAAACTTTGATTCACTGCAGACCTCGACTGAAGGGCATTTTTCTTTTACATTCTGCTTTATAACAATAATGATGTCACTGTCAAGAGAACCAGTTCATATTTGAGGATTAAAAAATGTAATTACAAGGATATGATCTTAGGTTAATTTATATTAGCCTAACCCTTGCCCCTTTTGTATCTTTAGTTCTGTATAATTTTGAATTAATTATGCTACAATGGCAAATACTTAGAAGTACCTATTGGGCAATTATAATTTACACTACAGTGTTCAAAACAAAACAATTTTTGTCTAGTTCTCAGTTAATCTGAAAATGAAATAAATCCAGAATTGATGTCATTATTTAGTTTATCAATTCTAAAATCGTATACTTTCATAAAAATCTATGTCTTAAAAATAAACATAAATTTGGGTTCGATAACTTTTATTCATTGAGTTGACTTTCCTGGGGAAATCAAATTACATTGGCTATGCAAGTGCTCACATTATTATTCAAGATCAGTAGTGCCTTTTAATACCCATGGCAACCAATTCGGATTGATGGAGTTCAAACTGTAGGGGAGTATTAATAACCCCCAGTAGGGTCTTAGTTGGAATATATCCCTGTTAATGAAAGATAGATTAACAAGAGAAAAGCAAGTTTATGAACAGGTATGTTTCATACATACATGGGAGACACCAGAGAATGAACAGTTCTCCAAGAAGTAGCTTCACATTTCACCTTATGTAGCAATTTCAACAAAAACCAGTACATTTTTAGAGAAATGAGAGACAGAGGAAAAGGACTTTGAGTGTCTATGGGTGGCAAATTGGGAAGAAGGCAAATAAATGGTGGATAAAGGTTAGTTAGTAAAACTTGTTAACATAAATTCCTTTGGTATCATTGCCAGGCTGAAAAGGGTATCCAACTGTCTTCAGTGGTTGACCTTTGTTCTCCCTAGTGGAGAGGGGCAGAGATACCTTTTGTCTTCATAAATCTATGTCCTGCTTTTAGGCTAATTGAGGGAGGGCAGAGAGCTCTCCTGTATTTGTTTCTTCTGAATTGACTTCAGCTCAACAATCCTTCGTATTTGGGGTAGGCATATTTTGGTCTCCCACGTTTCCATTATTATTAATGTATTACCACTGAAACGTTATGATTGCCTTTGAACCCAGTGGATCCTGTGTAATAATCTCTGAATTATTCCATTGTTTTAATAATATCATCTTCTTTAAATGTAGTTTAATTTTTTTTTTTTTTTTTTTTTTTGGAGACAAGGTCTCACTCTGTTGTCTGGGCTAGAGTGCAGTGGTATCATCATGGCTCACTGTGACATCTCACTCCTGGGCTCAAGTGATCCTCCTGCCTCAGCATCCCAAGTAGCTGGGACTACAGGCGCACCACCATGCCTGGCTAATGTACTTTAATTTTTATCAGTATAGTACATGCACATAATAAACATTACAAAACAAACACTTTTAAGGAACAGCAATGGTACCCTTTCCTATTCTTCCTGGTGACATGCTGATAAACAATGAAATAGGAGTTGGGGAAGGGAAGGTACAGAGAAAGGATGCCTTAGTTTGTATCAGTTGCTGATTGTCATGGGATAAATACATCCTCTGTTGCTGATTTTAAGCCCCGAGAACATGGAGTTGGAAAGAATGTTAACTGTCCTTTCTCCAGTGCCCACCGCTGATTTCTCCTCATCCCTTTTTTTCTTCTCCCAGTTCGCTTTCTAGAACCAACACTTTTTAGCTCCTTCTCTTTTCAATTTATCTGCAAGAAAGATTCAAATTTCTATTCATCTGTCAAATTTTTGGACATTTTAAATTTTGTCTTTGGCCATTTGCCTAGCAGTCTTAGAAAAATACAGTTTTTTAAAAGATTGTCTAAAGTTTAAATTAAGATTTTATAACACTAGATTTTGGATTTCTTGGTTCCTCTACTATAGTTTAAACTAATTTAAAATTACCAAATAATGGGCTTGAAAGTAACAAAAAATATGAATTGTAAGATAGTACCAAGAAAAAATTTTGAAGGAATAATTTTTAAAAGACACTGTTGATACTGAGCATATTGCTATGTTAGTATATAATTAACTTAATAACCAAGGACATTTCTTTAGCTTTGTCCATGTTAGATATTGCTTTGATAGACTGTGTTTTGCCCATTTCAAGATTCTGGTTATGGTAGAATTGATAGGCAGAATTGATCCATGAATTGTGAGAAACACTATTTACATAATTTTTAAAAAATTTTTTTTCAAATGCTTTATGTATCTTTATAACCTGTATTTTTAGGGGGTTATAATTCATTTAAATTAAAAACTTGCTTTTTCCAACAAGATTTATTATGTTCAATGTAACAAATTTCAAGGCAAAAGAAATCTAAGGTACTACATTCTTTATGATATTGTTAAATACATATTATTCCTAGTCCTTTATGTTTTTATTTCACTTTGTAGTATATACATGAGATGTACTAATTGTCTAGTCTTTGTTTCCTTAAATCTTAACAAGTGTCTAAATAGAATGAATGTTGCTGACAATTTATCCTGTTATGTAAATAACTGGCAAACTTGTTAATTTCCATCGTAGAAATTCTTCCATTAAATCAAATATCTTCTACGCCAGCACAGTAACCCTAATTAGAACCTAATGTCTATCATCCTTTGAAATATTGTTTATATCTTTGGATAAGTTTCAGTTCCAGGAAGGTTTTTAGAAAGTATGGAACCATCCAGAGATGGGAAGGTGCCTTTTTTTAAGCACTTGGAAGTTTTAACAGTTATTTACATTGAAATAGAGAATAATAGCTGCTTGTTTCCTAGTGGTATGCCCCATTTAAGAAAAGTTTTAAAAGATAAATCATTCTGTTTAGTATGCTCCTGTACAAAATATTCTGTGAATAAAATAATAAAGCAATGTCACTAGAAGCCAAATGCTACTAATCTGATGAAATTACTACTTGTTACGCAGCAACATAGCTCTGCTTTAAATTTATTTTCTGTAGAATTCTATAAAATGACACCTAAAATGTAAGAAGCTTTGTATTGAAGTTGTTGATAATTTACTCATCTTTGAGATGAAGAGTATTTTAATGGCAATGACAAACTTTAATGCTTAAAAAATTATTTTACATATTTTACATACATTTATCTTTCCTGTGGAAATAAAAGAAATTTAATTTTACTCAATAAATATGAAACACTGAACTTCTGACCCATTATGCCTGTCACTGGTCTTTATTATTTATATGTCTTCTGATTCTTGTTCTTTTGTTGCTTTCATATATGCCTTCCTGTCAGAAGTAGGGTCATAGGCCATGTAAAATAGTGGGTAGTTCAAAATATTTGGGAGCCTCTTTGTAGTAATATTTTTGAATGAATGTGGTGATGTGATGGAGTCAGGTGACTTGGTCCTAATCTTGAATCTGCCTTTAACTTGGGTTGTCCTTTCACCTCACTAGTTACATCTGTAAATGGAGTTCCCATATGGCTCTTACACTCTAAGGAGATGCAATTCAATTCATTGCAAGCCTCCTTTATATTACGTCTTATGCAAGTTACTGGAGATGCTGAGATGATTAATAGCCAGTCATTATACTCAATAAGCTTGAAGGCTGGTGGGGCAGACAGGCATATAAACAGAAATTTTAGACAGTGTTGGTTTCACTTGGAATACATGAATTTGAGGGTCTAATAATATTTGTGAAACACTTTACAAATTGATAATTGTTAAACATGGAATCTCTATAATAATTGAAGTAGTGTTATTTGACATTTCTGAGTTGTCAACTACATTTTTGGTACCAGAGCATCTGTGATTTTTTCACAATTAAGCAAAAATATTAGCTTTTCAGATAAGATGCCTGGACTTAACTCAAATTCAGCAATTGAAAGGCACTGGAAACATGCTATATTTCACTGTCAATTTTTTTTTTTTTTGCCTATATGTCATTTGTAAGATGACACCAGTAATCAAGAGATATGCCAAACAAAACAACATTTTTTCCTAAGCCATTTTTCTATCCTGACTTTTATTTTCTGTGGTTACCATTCTTCTTATAATCACAAATTATTTACATGGGAGGTACATTTATTTTTCTGTCTCTTTACAACCTATATTCATTGTTGTCAAGTCGTGCTAGAGCTTCTTTAACAATATTTCTGAGATTTTCCTCTCTTTTTTTTACAGCCAACAGCAGATAGCCAACGTGTACCAGAAAGTTTGGTAGATGTTGTGGCTAATAGATGATAGCCTTTCTTCTTCTTTTTTGTTTTATTTTAGCATATTATCAGGGTACAAATGTTTAGGTTACATATATTGCCTTTGCCCTCCTGAGTCAGAGCTTCAAGCCTGTCCTTCTTAAGTCTGACATACATCAAGGTCTTGTTGATGCAGTTATCTGTACCAACACAAAACCGATTTCAGAATTTATAACAATATACAGCAATCCTTGAGTTATATACATTAAAAATAAATATGAAGCTGCCCGTGGAGGAAATACAGAGTAGAGATTAGCAGTATAGAATCTGAGCCAAAATACTAAAATCTCTGTCACATCGTGAGCAAGTTACTCAACCTCCTTGTGATTTTGTTTCCTCATCTGTAAACCAGCAACTATAATATTAATGGCATCATCAGATTGTTGTGAGGATGGCATTGGAAAACACTTAAAGAGGTGCCTGGCATACTATAAGCTATCATTCAACATTACATATTACGGTCATCTGATGCAAGAACATTAGAACTATATGTCTATTTTTTGTTCCAAATAAGAGACGTTATAAATTTCGAGAAAAAGGAGTTAAACTGTCTTTTTGTTAAATTATGTATTAGACTGAGAACAAATCCTGAAATTAAGTCACGGAATACTGATAGAGGCAGGGTGTTTTGCATGGTGTATCTTGGGAGCACGGAAAGATGTTATCTACCATAGCCTTATAGAAGGGATTTAACACAGACTGGTTGGGAGTATGGATTGTGGGGAGGACATTGTGTGCAAGGGATAGTCATGGAAAGTTTCCAAAAACCAGTTTACAAAGGAGCATTGCATAAATTTTTATTCACATCATTGCGCTATATTGTAAAAAATTTATGTCAGTTAAAATGGAGAAACCTATTAGCAGTCAATCAATGGAGATTAAAATGAATCATTTTTTTGTGCTGGCACAACAGAATTTCCATTGATTATTTTTTGAAATGAGTAATTTTTAGTTTAGGATTTTTGGCATTTTGATGGATTTCAAGAAAAATACTAACTTATGCTGATGTGATTTCCCATTTGTCTTTTAAGTACATAAGCCAAATGCTTTTATTTTGAAGTTTATATGTATCCTGGTTCTGAGTATTTTATCTTGTTGGACTATCAATGCTTCCCACACCCATTTGGCCACTGGAATCACCTCAGGCACTGTAGGAACCAGGTTATGAGGCATGATATAAAACAATTAATAAAAGCGGCTTAAACATGATAGTAATTTATTTCTTTGTCATGTAAAAAAAAGTCCAGAGATACATGCTACAGAATATGAAGCACCTTTTTGTTGTGAACAGGTTTCTGTCTTTCCATGCTGATATCCTTAACTTCACCTCCTTGCTCAAGTTGGGAGCTAGAGCTCAAAAGGAGGGAGAAAAGGAAAAGAAGAGTGCAACCTTCCCTGTAATGAGACTCCTTAAATACATCTTATTGCCTGGCACTTTGTTGAATGACTTGTCTTAGCAGCAAGAAAGTCTGGGAATTACAGTCTCTAGCCGAGAACTATGCCTCCCAAAATGTAATAGAGGTTTGCTACTAAGGAAGGAGAATGGATGGATACTGAAATAGGAGATTTTCAAACTCTGCCACAGACATTTGTTATACTGAATGATTCCCAAGGCCCATCCATGGAGAATTAGCAGGTGTACAGAGAAATCTAAGATAGATTCTGATGCAGCTATTTACTCAGGACTTTCTGTGATAAGTTAACCATTTCTACTTTAAAGCCCATGCTTCCATCATCAAATATAAATCTCTAATATCTTCACATAAGAGTCTTTTATAAAAGTGAGTAGAGAAATCACTTACTGTCATTTTGAAAATTTTTCCCTATTTTTTGTCAAGGTTCTCCACAAAATTAAACCATATGGGAGTGGCCATTAAAGTATGGCACTCTTACTCTGATTTTGCATCCACTCAAGATGAAATAATAGGGAATGGATTTACATTTTGTGTTGGGGGTTCTAAGACTACACTTAGGTTTGTTGATTCACTATAAGTACACTGAGGACTTGGAAGTTGTTGTATTCATGGTTACAGTTTATGATGATGAAAGGGTAGATTAAAATCAACAAAGGTAAAAGGCACATTGATCAAAGTCTGTAGGGAACCAGTCGCAAGCTCCCATGTGCCCTCTCCTAATGGGACATACTTAATTCCACCAGCAATGATATATGACAACATGTGTGAAGTAGTGCCAACCGGGGAAGCTCACACAAATCTTTAAATTCAGGGTTTTTATTGGGCGTTAGGCATGTAGGCATACGGTAGTGTGTGACTGACTAGTTACTCGAGCTCCAGACCACAAGAGAGAAAGCAGATATTCATGAATAATCACACTGTTAGTGTAAACTAGTCAACTGGTATAGTGTGGCCCAAGACCTTAGGCATAAAAAAACTTACTCTTTTCTGACAGAACATTCCCAGCTTGGTTCCTAGAAGTGAGCTGAGGGCCACTTCCCTTTCTTGGGAATGTTCAGGATTTGAGTAATTCAGTTTGATCTATTAAGTTAACACTTTCCTGTATACATTTCCATCTGAAACAATAAAAAAGAAATAAAATATATAAAAAAATTATTTTTAAGATGCTGACAGTATCTTAAGGTAATGAAGGGTGATGATCCCTGAGAAATGGAAAACAAATGAGAAGAGCCCTAATATTTCCCCAGCTTACTATCTTGAGAGTGTTTATAGGCTGTAGCTCAGGAAGGGGGGACCCACATGAAGCCTGGTGGACTTCCTCAATTGAGGAGACTGAGCTTAGAATCCTGGGAGACCAAGGTAGCTAGAGTTCATAGAACAGAATAACAGAGAGGAGAGAAACCTGGAGATCTGCAGAGGGTTCCCGTTAGTACTGCACAGAGTAATGGTCAGCACATGAACATGGGAAAATGACCCATGGCTAGGTAAAGAACAATCTGAGAGAACTATTAGGAATAACATCTGGCATTCACATGGGTCTAGGAATAGTGCCTGCTCCCACCAGCCAGACAGGAAAATTTCATGACTCATAGGACACTGTGTACTCAGAAGTTTCTTGCCTCAGTAGCGGGAAATAATTAGCCTCAGAGCAAATGCTGCTTGAGTCCCAACTCACAAATCTTAAAAGATAAGAAAGGATAAAATTGTTTCCAAGTAATTCAACTGTGTCTTAGAACAAAACAAGAATACAGGATATACAAAAACATCTCACACCCAATATGGTGAAATTCACAATTTAATTTAATTTAATTTTCATCTAATTAAAAATAACCAGGCATGAAAAGATGTAGAATAATATAGCCTATAATCAGGATAAAAATCAGTAAATCAAAACAAACCAAAACTGACACAGATGTTAGAATTAGCATAGAAGGACATTAAAAGGCTTATTTTAACAGTATTCTATATGTTTGAAAAGTTAAGAAGAGGTATGGAAGATAGGAGAACCAAATTGACCTAGAAATGGCAACTACAATGTCTGAGCTGAAAAACATAGGATAGGATTAAAGAAAGATTAGACATTGCACAAAAAAAGATAGTTAACTTGAGTACATAGCAATAGTAACTATCCAAAGTGAAACACAGAAAAAAAAATGAAGAGTATCAGTGAGCTGTGGGACAACTTCGTGTGGCCTAATACACATGTAAATGGAATTCTCTAAAGAGAGGAGAGGTTAAGGGGTGGGAGAACAGAAAAACATAATTGAAAAAATAAATATGTAGATCCAAGAAGCCCAAGCAGAAGAAATATGCAGAAAACTACTCCGAGGAACATCATAATCGAATTGCTCAAAACCAGTGACAAAGCAAATCTTGAGAGCAGCTAGAGACAAAAGATGCATTGGGTACAGAATAACAAAGATAAAGTAACAGCAGATTTCTTGTTGGGAATAATGTCAGTGGGAAGAAAGCAGAGCAACATATTTAAAGTACTGGGGAACAAAAGGTCTCAACATAGAATTCTATACCCAGTGAAATTAGCATTCAAAAACCAAGGTGAAATAAAGACTTTTCCAGACATGCAAAAGCTGCAAGAACTTAGCAGCAGCAGACCTGTACTACAAGAGATGTTAAAGGAGGTCATGTCCTTCAGGCAGAAGGAAATGATACTAGGTAGAAATATGAGCTTACACCAAGGAATACACAATTGCAAAAATGGTGACTGCATAGGGAAATATATGATTTTTACTTATTATTTCATTAAAAGATAATTGATTTTTTTAAATTAAAAAATATAGTGTGGGTTTATAACACATATAAAAGTAAATTGCAACATAGTTAAACTTTAAAAACATTATGCTAAGTGGAAGAAAACTATTAAAAAAAGACCACATATTGTGCAATTCTATTTATACGAAATGTCCAGAAGAGACAAATCCATAGCGTCAAAAAGTATGATTGCTTAAAGCTGGGGGTTTATGAGAAATGGGAAGTGACTGCTAATGGGTGCATGTTTTTTTCTGGGGAGAGGTTGATGAAATGTTCTAAAATTATGGTGACTACAGTGATGGTTGCACAACTCTGTGAATATATGAAAAATCATTGAATTATGTAGTTTAAATAGGTGAATTGTGTGGTAAGTGAGTTATATTTCAATAAAGCTATTATAAAAAAGTACTTTAAAAGAAAAAAAATAAAGGCATTGCATGGGGTGGGGAGTAAAATGCATGAACAATAGCACAAAGGGTATTGGATAGCATGTTCATTATCAGAGACTTGACAAGAGCAATTCCAATAGTGATAGGCACAGTGAAGACTCAGTGGGTGGTTGAGCATTTCTCTCTTTTTCCCCTCTTAGAGTTATGCATGCATTCTTCAACTATTAATGTCCTTTTTCTATTTATCAAATAGCATTTTTATATTTTGTTATCTCGTGTGAGCTTTATATATATCAGAGAGACTAAAAAGACAAACCCTTTGTCATGTTTTTGATGAGTTTGATTGTGAGAATTCAATGAGTGTCTGGAACAGGATTCCTGAATTAGCATGGGAAATCACATGTTAATCTCTAAAGTCCATTCCAGCTCTAATATCTAAATCCTAGGGACCCAAAGAAGATGCAGAGTTAATTTTATTCATCACTGGAAAGAAGCCAGCTTAAGTCAACTAGTATTTAATTACAACTGAAGATATGGCATTGTTTCTTTATATCTTGCTTTAGGTTTACATTTAAATTATTTTAAGTGAGATATTTGTGTCCCTAAGTTGGAATTGGTAAGTTATTTTTGTTAAAAAGAATTGGGATATATTGACGTGATTTCATACAGCATATTTTCCACTAGCTAACACAACTTTTTAAATGAAGACTATTCTCTCTAGGCATTCAAACAAAGTGCATTAATTAAGAATACAAAATATTACTTACTAAGAGAACAAAAGTGGCTTAAGTAGTAATAATATACATAAATTTTATATTAATTAAAATTAATTAATATATTAAACTATATGTTTCTAATAGAACTGATCTTATTTTAGATATAGATAAGATTTCTCCTCCTTTTAAAACTTTTCCTGATATTAAGAGTATTTATCCATATCAGTAATATCCTTTTAAATATGATTTTAATATATACATCATACATATATATATATATACACACACACTTACATACATATGTATTTTTTTTTCCACTGTAGATAGACCGTAATTTAACTTTTCTCTTCCTGCCAGGCATTCAGGTCTTTTCCAGCTTTTTATTGTTTTGAGTAACAAATCATTCTTTCTCTTTTTTTATTTTATTTTATTTTATTTTTTTTGAGACAGAGTCTCACTCTCTTGCCTGGGGCGAGTGCCGTGGCATCAGCCTAGCTCACAGCAACCTCAAACTCCTGGGCTCGAGCGATCCTACTGTCTCAGCCTCCCGAGTAGCTGGGACTACAGGCATGCGCCACCATGCCCGGCTGATTTTTTCTCTATGTATTTTTAGCTGTCCAATTAATTTCTTTCTATTTTTGGTAGAGACGGGGTCTCGTTCTTGCTCAGGCTGGTCTCGAACTCCTGAGCTCAGAACGATCCGCCCGCCTCGGCCTCCCAGAGTGCTAGGATTACAGGCGTGAGCCACCGCGCCCGGCCTCATTCTTTCTCTTAAGGAAGATTTATTAAAGGATATCCTTTCTATTTTAAAAATTACAATAGAAGCATTTTAAAAAAAATACGCATCCTTCAAATCTGTGATTTTCTACATTTACTTTGTGGGCTCATGTAGCACCGGAGCATTACTCTATGAACATACCTAAATCACTTTATTTTTATTGTTACGTGTCTGCCTCCTCCAGTGTTACAGCTTTTGTTGTAGGGACCATGTCTTTCATGTGGAGGTATCTGTGTTATACAATAAAGTCCAAAATTTTGACTCTAGAACATATTAAGAGTGCAAAACAGCCAGAAGTGGTGGCTCATTCCTGTAATCCTAGCACTTTGGGAGCCCCAGGTGGGAGGATCCTGCGCGGTCATGAGTTCGAGAACAGACTGAGCAAGAGGGAGACCCCAACTCTACTAAAAATAGAAAAAATTAGCCAGGCTTGGTGGTGTGCACATGTAGTCCCAGCTACTCAGGAGGCTGAGGCAGGAGGATTGTTTGAGCTGAGGAGTTTGAGGTTGTTGTGAGCTAGGCTGATGCCATGGCACTCTAGCCTGGGCGACAGAGAAAAGAGTGGATAACAAGTGATTCATTTATTTTCTTGTTACAACCTGTTGCTGATGTTATATCATCACAGATTGCAAGGTTTAGTTCAAGGTGTTTCACTGCTGCTTCAGCAAGTGAGTTGTATGATTAAGCCCTAAAATGAAAGTGAGGAAAATCCTGATCTGTTTTTGAGCAGTTAATGATTATATAGCTTGAAATCTTTGTAACAGTTGACAAGTACTGAATGGTGTTCCCTTTGTCCTCTGAAATAGAAGGAAGACAAAGAAGAAAACAGAATTCTGTCTGTCCTGCTGCTGTTACAGTCCTTTCACTTTCCAGTGGGAGTTTGTTGCTGTTTTGATGACTGTTTTGCTAAGAAAATTTTTCTTGGTGATAACTACTTTCACATATTTTCTCTAGTGAAGTGTTATGCTTGGTTTTGAGGATGGGGGAGATATATTTGAGAGTTTTACTGACCAGTTTGATGGGAAAGGGCATATATATTTATAATTACTTGTTACTATATCCTATATGTCAGATGAAGGCAGTGGCAAGAATTCTCTGAAAGCTCATAGGTACAATGGAATACAGAGAGAGGACCAGTTCTTAAATTTTGGAGGAAATGGTTCTTATTTCAAACTTAAAGAAAGTTTACACTTAGACTAACATAGAGTAACTGCATCCTAGACTTCAGGCATGATGTAAGCAAAGGTATGGAAATAGGATTGTACATATATTTAATAAACAACAAATAGTTTAGAATGGAGGTAGGTTGGAGTGATAGGTGGATACCAGATTGAACTGCAAGATGATGGTTTTTATTAATATTATGTATCTAATGGAGAGCCATTTAACTTTCTCACTCTGTGTGTGTGTGTGTGTGTGTATGCACACATGCACATTTGTGAAGGATGTTTTTCATAGAAGAAAGAGAGAAAGCATAGACTTGAAGTGAATTGTGCAATTAGGAGGTACTGTGATATTATGATCCAAACATACTGTAACAAAGATCCGCAATCGGTTGGAGAAATAGGGAATATAAAGGACAAGCCAGGTGTGGCTGATATGGACTAGGAGAAGTAGTAGTTATAGATTTACCACAGTATGAAATCCAATTTATTAGAGAAGTGATGGTATTATTGAAAAGTTGAGAAGAGGTAATATTTGGGGTGGGGGAAAGTTAATGTGTTGTTGTGTTTTTGATGTGAAGAAATCGAGATCATGATGGAACATGCAGTGAATTATTTATTTTATCCGCATCATTGAAGTGGACGACTGTAGAGCAAGGCAGGTATCTTGGGGTCTGGAATATAGATATAGAACTCAAGTGCAGGAAGGTAATCATTAATGCTAAAAACTGTTTCCAAACAAGAAGAGTAGAGGTTGTGCAGTAGAGGTCCAAGCACCCCTCATTGTGGTTGGGAGGGGTAACAAAAGTCACAACAGTAAAGGTAGTGAAAAGAAAGAGGAGTCTTAATGCCATCATGTCAGGGAAACCAATGCAGATGAGTTTCTGGGTAGAAGGGAGAGTCAACAGTATTTAATACTGCATAAAAATCATGGAGAGTTGATAATTAAACTAATACTTGTGACATAATATTATAGCAACATGTATATTTTAAAATATGGCATTTTCCTGATTTTAAATAGTTCAACTCCTCCACTTCCCCCAGTCTCCAATTCCCCAACTCCCCAGCTCCTGCCTCTGCCTAATGAGCCTTCTCAAGATAGTAGATATCTTATGATAACCCTTCAATTAATATTAATAAAATCCAAAAATGGAAAAGGGGGTGGAGCAATATGGCTGAATGGAAACCTCCAGCAATCGTCGGTCCACACGACCACCTAATTCAACAATTATCTGCTCAAGCAAGCCCTTTCAGAAGAACCAAAAATCAGGTGAGTGGTCATAGTATGTAGTTTTAACATATCAATGAAAGAGGCACGGAAGAGGGCAAAAAAGACAATCATGCATTGCCTACACCACCCCTCCCCCATCCCCCAGCAGTGCCATGCCAGCATGCTGCGTGGAAAGAATCTGTGTGCTGAGGGGAGGGAGAGTGAAGCGATTGTGGGGCTTTGAATTGAAACTCAGGGCCGTTCTGGCACAGGGAAATACAGCACAGGGCAGAATTCTGCTGATGCCTGCAGAGGGAGCATTTAGACTAGCACGGCCAGA
The DNA here is from genome assembly GCA_004363605.1 of Indri indri. Classification (NCBI taxonomy): domain Eukaryota; kingdom Metazoa; phylum Chordata; class Mammalia; order Primates; family Indriidae; genus Indri; species Indri indri. The sequence goes on from RJWJ010002122.1 coordinate 85,339, forward strand.
GAAAAATCCTCTGCCTTAAAGCCCAAGTTCCAGTTTGCCTCACCACCAAACAGCCTGGGACCTGGACTAAATTTGTAAGGTAGTTGGGCCACAAGACCTGCAGTCCTTGGGAAAATCCTGTGACTGTGCTGGCTTAGAGCCAGTGGACTTTCGGTACACATGACCAAGTGAGTCACCAGCAGCTGTAGGCAAGCCATTGCCTTTGTTACCCCTCCTCTAACTCCAGTCAGTACAGTTCAGGAAGTTTTCTTTCCTTTGAGGAAAGGAAAGGGAAGAGGTCAGTGGACTTTGTTTTGCAACTTTGGAATCAGTTCAGACAAATTAAAATAAGTACCAAGCAGACTCTGAGGCTCCTGAGTCCAGGCCTCAGTTTCCTGAACACATTTCTGGACCCACCCTGGGACAGAAGAAAAATGCTGCCTTGAAGGGAAGGACCCAGTCCTGGCAGGATTCACAACCTGCTGAATAAAGAGCCCTTGGACTTTGAATAAACATCAGAGGTAGTCAGTCAACAGTTACCACTGGCTTTGGATGAGACTGGGCTGGCTTCAGGTGTGACCTGGTGCTGGTGGCCATGAAGGAGTGCCCATATCATGTCCCCCAGCTCTAGCAGCCAAGCACAGAGAGTGAGGGAAGAGAGTGAGAGACTTTGCCTGCTACACCATGGAATTCTCTTGTATCTTACCTAGCTCACCAAGACAGTACAACTAGGAGTCTGCAAGAATCATAGCATTACTGGGCTTGGGACACCCCCAGTGCTGATATGGTGGCAGGACCAAAGTTTTGGATCACAACACTCAATTACCTTTGAATATCTGAAAACCTTCTCAAGAAGGATGAGATGAAACAAGCCCAGATTGCGAACATTAAAATAAATACCTACTTCTTCAATGCACAGACATTGACCAATATCCACAGGCATCAAGAACATCCAGGAAGACATGATCTCACCAAATGAACTAAATAAGGTACCAGTGACCAATGCCAGAGTGATGAAGGTAGGTACCTTTCAGAAAAAGAGTTCAAAGTAGCTGACCCGAAGAAGCTCAGTGAACTTCAAGAAAACACAGAGAAGCAATTCAGAAGCCTACCAGAGAAATTTAACAAAGAGATTGAAATAATAATAAAATCAAGCAGAAATTCTACAGCTTAAGAATTCCGTTGACAAACTGAAAAATGCATCAAAATCTCTCAACAGCAGAATTGACCAAGCAGAAGAAAGAATTAGTGAACTTGAAGACAGGGTATTTGAAAATACAAAGAAGAGAAAAAAGAATGAATAAGAATGATACATGCCTATAAGATCTAGAAAATAACCTGAAAAAAGCAAATCTAAGAGTTACTGGCCTTTAAGAGGAAGTAGAGAAAGAGATTGGGGTAGAAAGTATATTCAAAGAAATAGTAAGAGAGAACTTCCCCAACCTAGAGGGAGATATCAATATTCAGGTACAACAAGGTCATGGAACACCAAGCAGATATGTTCCAAACAAGGATACCTCAAGTCATTTAATTATCAAGCTCCCTTGAGTCATGGATAAAGAGAAGGTCCTATGGGAGCAAGAAAAGAGAAAAAAAATATAAACGAGCCCCAGTACAGCCTCAGACTTCTCAACTGAAGCGTAACAGGCCAGGATAGAGTGGTATGACATATTCAAAGTGCTGAAGGAAAAAAACCTTAACCCTAGACTAGTATATCCTGCAAAAATATCCTTCAAACATGAAGGAGAAATAAAGAATTTCCAAGACAAACAAAAGCTGAGGGATTTCATCAGCACTAGACCTGTCCTGCAAGAAATACTAAAAGGAGTTCTTCAATCTGAAGGAAAAGGATGTTAGTGAACAATAAGAAATCTTCTGAAGGCATACAACTCACTGGTAATAGTAAGGACACAAATACAGAATATTGTAATTGCGATGTGTAAACCACTTATATTTCAAGTAGGAATGTTAAAAGACAAAATAACAACATTGTTTTGAGAGATGGATAGGATAAACAGATATGGATGGAAGCAACAAAAAGTTTTAAGAAGTGTGTGGTGGGGAGATGCAGTTAAAGGGTAGAATTTGTTAGATTTCTCTTTGTTTGGAAGCAGAATTATCATATGTTTAAAGTAATTGGTTATAAAATGTTTTTTTTTTTTTTTGCAAGCCTCTTGGTAACCTCAAATCAAAAAACCTACAACAGATACACAAAAAATAAAAAAGCAAGAAATTACCAGAGAATTTCGCTACCAGAGAAAATCACTTTTAACAAAGGAAACAGGAAGGAAGGAAGAGAGAAAGAGAGGACCACAAAACAACCAGAAATCAAATGACAACATGGAAGTAGTAATAAGTAGTAAGTCCTTACTTATCAATAATAACACTTAATGTGTGTGAACAGACTAAACTTCCTAGTCAAAAGACATAGAGTGCCTGAATGGATAAAAAAATAAACAAAAGCCAACTATATGTTGTCTGCAAGATATGCACTTCACCTATAAAGACACACATAGACTGAAAATAAAGGGATGGAAAAAGATATTCCATGGAAATGGAAAAATCAAAAAGGAGTGAGAGTAGCTATACTTTTATCAGATAAAATAGGTTTCAAGACAAAAACTGTAAAAAGACACAAAAAAGTTCATTATATAATGATAAAGCAGTCAATTCACCAAGAGGATATCACAATTCTAAATACATATAAACCTAACACTATAGCACTCAGATATATAAAGCCAATATCAGAAATAAACAGAGAGATAGACCCCAATACAAATAATATTGGAGACTTCAACACTCCACTTTCAGCATTAGACAGATCATCCAGACACAAAATGAACAAAGAAACACAGAACTTAATTTGTACTATACACCAAATGGACTTAATAGATATTACAGAACACTTCATCCAGCACCTGAAGAATTCATATTCTTTTCCTCAGTCATGGATAATTCTCAAGGATAGACCATATGTTAGGCCACAAAACAAGTCTCAAAAAATTCAAAAAAATTGAAATCATACGAAGTATTTTCTCTGACCACAATGGAATAACACTAGAAGTCAATAGCAAGAGGAACATTAGAAAATATGCAAACACATGAACATCAAAGAGCATGCTCCTGAATGACCAGTGGGTCAATGAAGAGATTAAGAAAGAAATTAAAAAATTTCTCTAAATAAATGAAAATGAAAACACAACATACCAAAACCTATGGGATACAGCAAAAGTAGTAATAAGAGGAAAGTTTATAGCAGCAAGTGCCTACATCAAAAAGTAGAAATGCTTCAAATAAACAGCCTAACAATGCATATCAAAGAACTAGAAAAATGAGAGCAAACGAACCCTAAATTAATAGAAGAAAATAAATAGTAAAGATGAGAACAGAAGTAAATGAAATTGAAACTAAAAATGTATACAAAAGATCAATGAAACAAAAAAGTTGGTTTTTTGAAACAAAATAGACATACCTTTGGCCAGACTAAGAAAAAAAGAGAGAAGACCCAAATAAATAAAATCAGAGATGAAAAAGGAGACATTACAACTGATACTGCAGAAATCCGAAAGATTATTAGAGACTACTCTAAGCAACTATATGCCAATATATTGGAAAACCTAGAAGAAATGGATAAATTCCTAAACACATACAACTTACCAAGATTGAACCAGGAAGAAATCCGACAACTTAATAAGCCAATAACAAGTAATGAGATAGAAGCAGTAATAAAAAGTCTACCATCAAAGAAAAGCTTTGGACCTGATGGCTTCATTGCTGAATTCTATCAAGCATTCAAAGCAGAAGTAATACCAATCCTACTTAAACTATTTCAAAAAATCGAGGAGGAGGGGATACTCCCAAACTCATTCAATGAGACTCTATCACCCTGATACCCAAACCTGACAAAGACACAACAAAAAAAGAAAACCACAGGGCAATATCTCTGATAAACTTCGATGTAAAAATCCTCAACAAAATACTAGCAGACCGAATTCAACAAAACATTAAAAAGATTATTCATCATGGTCAAGTGGGATTCATCCCAGGGATAAGAGGATGGCTCAACATATGCAAATCAATTTATGTGATACCTTATATCAACAGAATGAAGAAAAAATCTCATATGATCATTTCAGTTGATGCTGAAAAAGCATTCAATAAAATTCAACATTGCTTCATGATAATAACTCTCAAAAAACTGCGTATAGAAGACTGACAGCTAATCTCATACTGAATTGGGAAAAACTGAAAGCCTTACCTCTAAGATCTGGAATAAAACAAGGATGTCCACTTTCACCACTCTTATTCAGCATAATGCTGGAAGTTCTAGCTAGAGCAGTCAGATGAGAGAAAGAAATGAACGGCATCCAAATTCGAAAAGGAAGAAGTCAGATTATCCTGTTTGCAGGCACTATGATCTTGTATCTAGTGAAACATAAAGATTTCACTTAAATACTAGTAGAACTGATAAACAGATTCAGGAAAGTTACAGGATACGAAATCAACATACAAAAATAAGCAGTATCTCTATATGCCAACAGTAAACAATCTGCAAAAGAAACCAAGAAAGTAATACAATTTACAATAGTTACGCATGAAATAAAATACTTAGGAATAAACTTAACTATAGTGAAAGATCTCTGTAATGAAAACTATAAAACACTGATGAAAAAAGTTGAAGAGGACACCAAAAAATGGAAAGATATTCCATGCTCATGGACTGGAAGAATCAGTATTGTTAAAATGTCCATATTTATCCAAAACAATCTACAGATTCAATGAAATCTCCATCAAAATATCAATGACATTCTTCACAGAAATAGAAAAAATAATCCTAAAATTTACATGGAACCACAACAAACCCAGAATAGCCAAAGCCATCCTGAGCAAAAAGAACAAAATTGGAGGAATCACAGTACCTGACTTCAAATTATACTATGGAGCTGTAGTTACCAAAACAGCATGGTACTGGCATAAAAACAGACACATAGACCAGTGGAACAGAATAGAGAACCCGGAAATAAATCCACACATCTATAGTGAATTTATCTTTGACTAAGGTGCGAAGAACGTGCAATAGGGAAAGAACAGTCTCTTCAATTAATGGTACTGGAAAAACTGGATTTCCATATGTAAAATAATGAAACTAGACCGCTATCTCTTGCCATATGAAACGTCAAATCACAGTGAATTAAAGATTTAAATCTAAGACTTGAAACTGTGCAACACTAAAAGAAAACATTGGGGAAATGCTTGAAGACATTGGTCTGGGCAAGGATTTCTTTCCTCAAAGCACAGGCAACCAAAGCAAAATTGGACAAATGGGATCACATCAAGCTAAAAAGCTTCTGCACAGCAAAGGAAACAAACGGGTATATAAAAAGTGCTCAACATCATTAGTCTTCAGAAAAATGCAAATCAAAAATACAATGAGCTATCATCTCACCCCAGTTAAAATGGTTTTTATCAAAAAGACAGGCAACAACCAATGCTGGTGAAGGGAACTCTCATACACTGTTGTTGAGAATGTAAATTAGTGCAAACACTATGGAAAACAGTATGGAGGTTCCTCAAAAAACTGAAAATAGAGCTACCATATGACCTAGCAATCCCACCGCTGGGTATATATCCAAAAGATGGGAATTCAGTATGTCAGAAAGATATCTGCACTCCTATGTTTATTGCAACACTGTTCACAATAGCCAAGGCATGGAATCAACCTGGTGTTCATCAGCGGATGAACGGATAATGAAATTGTGGTGTGTATATGTATATATATATACACACACACACACACACACACACACACACACATACATACACACTGGAATATTATATAGCCACAAAAAGAATGAAATCCTGCCATTTACAACAACATGGATGGAACTGGAGGACATCATGTTAAGTGAAAGAAGCTGAGCACAGAAAGACAAATCCAGTATGTTCTCACTCATATGTGGGAGCTAAATATTGAAAGCAATTAGTCTCAGGGAGACAAAGAATAGAATGATGGCTACCAGAGGCCAGGAAGGATAGGGGGATGGAGGTATAAAATGGGGATGGTTAATGGGTGCAAAAATATAGTTAGGTAGAATGAACAATATGTGATAGCAAAACGAAGTGACTATAATTAGCAATAAATTAAGGTATACTTTAAAGTAACTAAAAGAGTGCAATTGGGATATTCTTGACACAAAGAAATGTTAAATGCCTGAGGTGTTGGATTTACCCTGATTTGATTAACTCACTCTGTATGCCTGTATCAAAACATTGCATGTACCCTATAAAGATATACAACTATTATATACCTGTAATATTAATAATTAATAAAAAAAATTTAAAAAGGAACAGATGGGTAATGTAAGCGGAGAGGTAGAAACTCTAGGAAAGAATCGAAAGAAATTCTTGATATTAAATTATAGGCATGCCTTGGAGTTATTGCAGGTTTGGTTCCAGGCCACTACAATAAAGCAAATATCGTAATAAGGTGAGTCACACAAAACAAACAGATCCAAAAATTAAAAATCATTTTTGATCATTTTAGTTCTTATTCCTAGTGTAAGTCACTTGCTAGCCCATATATGTTTCCTTTTAGCAGCTAATCATATAGATGAATGGCAACTAGTCATTCTATGATTTATTACAGTTTTCTAAACCTGGAAATCCTGCTACTTGCTCAATTTATTTAATTTGTAAAAAGCCTAAACTCAGTTAGTCCAGGTGCTGCTTTTGTCTTGCTCCTTAAGCCTTTTCTTCCAGCTTATCTGTTTGTAAGCTGGTATTGTTTAATTTTACCGTGCTGGTGTACACTTAGCTTCCGTTGAACTAAAATGACTCTTAGTCTTGTGAGTAGGCTCTTTTCTAAGTCAGTGTATATTATACACAAAAGTTAATAGATTAAAGGTTAATCATAATAGTTTTCATATTACTTAAAAAGACCCTCTAATGCCCATTTTACATAGGAGTCAATTTCTAGAAAGGAAGTGTTGAGGTAAAAGGACTAGTTTTTCTTGAATGAAAAAAAAAGGTATAAATGCTGGAATATGGATTTTCTTAATTACTCATTGAACTGGTGAATTGTTTTGGTAAGGTACTAATCCCTATCAACTCTCCCCTTTCAGAATTTTGCCTTGGGTTTCTGTATATATTCATACATATATTCAACTCTTGTAAACACAAGATATTTTCAAACATGGATTTTCCTAGTTAAGTCTTTTCTAAATACTGGTTTTAATTTAAATATATAATGCATGGATGCTTTTCAACATTATATTAAAATAGTTTATAATTAAAAGTAGTGAAATTTTTAAATAAAGTAGTTACAGCATTGGTTTTCATCTTTTATATATTTTTGATATCATTTTATGTGTTTGCATATGAAACTTTATTCTCAATTCTTACAATGAAAACATATAAACAGTACAAATATTATATGTAATTAATACTTTGCTGTTCAAATTGTTTAATAAATAAAGATACATATTTAATAGCTAGTGTTAAATTCTCTGGTAATATTGTTTTTATTTTATTTTATTAATCAATACTGTAAAATATCTCCTTTGGTTATTCTGAAATTTTCTCTTGATAAAATCAAAGTGTAGAATCTATATGCTACCACTTGAAGTCTTAAGCTGAAGCTGCCTTTTAATATTAATAGTATTTGCATAGTTCCACAGGTGGTAGAATCTTTTCCATGTCTGTTATGAACTGTTTGTGTCCCCTGAAAATTCATATATTGTAGCCTTAACTTCCAATGTGGTAGTATTTGGAGATAGAGTCTTTAGGAGGCAATTAAGGGTAGATGGTAAGGAGGTAATTAAGGGTAATTAAGGGTAGATGAGGTCATGAGGATGGGATCCTTATAATAGGATTGGTGCCCTTGTAAGAAGAGACAGCAGAGAGATTGCTCTCATTCTCTCTCTTTCTGTCACATGAGGACACAGAGAGAAGGTGGCTGTATGCAAGTCAGGAAAAGAGTCCTTAGCAGGAGTGAAATTATACAGCATCTTGATCTTAGACTTCCCAGCCTCTAGAACTGTGAGAAATAAAGGTCTGTTTACCACCCAGTTTATGGTGTTCTGTTATAATGGCCCGGTCAGAGTAATACAATGTTTAAATCAAACTTAGTCTCCACCTTTGGCATGCTATGTTCAGTATTAAGAGTTGTGGGTTAGTATCAAATGTATAAGTTATGGTTCCTGTGTTTGAGTTCTCAATCTTTTCTGAAAGACAATAAAAATATATATATTTTTTGGTCCATTTAGAGAGCACTTAGCTACCTATTTTGTGGTGTGTGTTTTATAAGTGAAGGAAAGTCACACATTGGGCCTTGTAAAGCCAAACAAGAGCTTCCTGTGGCAGACCTTGGCTTGTTGAGTGACATGACAGATGTAATATTTTAGGATGCATAAACTATTTTATTTGTATTAACTATTTGTTCAATAGAAATGAATCAAATTTCCCAGGAGATATGACTAATGTTCTGAAGGGGTTCATTCATTTTCAGTTGATGAGTTTTTTGATATTTTATAAATTCATCATTTTCATCTGACCTATCTTTCCCTGGAAGAAAAGGTAATGTAAATTTATCTAAACATGTTGGGACCAAAGGTCCATGAGTTTTATACAGTTGTACATTGCTGTATGTATGTAATGGATGTTAAAATCTGTATTTGAATTTCATGACCCTTCCACACTGCCATATTAATTTGTGAAGAGCATATTGCATCTTCAGGCAGTCTGCCTTTGAAATTGTAGGCCTTACGGCAATGATAAGTTCAGGCACCCATGACTCAGCTAATGATTTGGTTTCATCTGAGATAACATCTCTATTTTTAGTGCTGTCTTATTAATGGTTACCTTTTTACCCATTACCTTAATCTTTTTATATATTCTTGTACTTTAAAAAAATGATCCCCATGTGTATATTCAGAATTTATAATATAGGAACATGAATACATATTGGTTGGTTGAATGGCAACTAAAACCTCGTTCTATCACATACTAGTAGCTACCATGACTAAGCATTTACTGTGTGTATCGTCTAAACAGTTTTTGCATTATCTTATTTAACCTTCAAAACAACCCTATGGGGTAGGTACTATTATTAATCACCATTTTATAGTTGAAGTAGAGAGCTTGAGAGTTTAAATAACTAGCAAAACTAGTACAGCTAAAATATAAGCCCAAATTTAACTTTAAATGCTATGCATATTACTTAGTGAATACTTAATAAAATGAAAGTTGTATGATTTAGGACTGTCAATGATTCTTTCATTCATCAATTTTTTATCAACTGCAGTGAGTTAACCACTATGCATAAAGAGAAAATTGGCTGTTGTATAGAACTAGTAAAATGGAAAAAAAAAAAAAAAAAGGCAAAATAATTTACCTGGAAGGTTAGGCCAACCTAAGGTAGAAAAAGACTGTGCCTGGGCAAAAAATGGAAGTAAATTAAAAAAATTATTAGTGAATGTGACAGTCCTTGATCAACACCGATTACCATGGGTTTCCAAGATTTGCATATTCCAAGGTTGTTTATGTTTCAAGTGTGGACCTGGGATGCAAAATAAAGCTACTTTCTCTCCTGTCCTGTTCCCTACCCAGCTGAAGATTGGCCATATCGGTTCTGAGCTTATTCAAGAACCAAAGGCACCTTTGTAGATTTCTAAGGTATTATTAATAATTAAACTCACCCTATACTATGACTTATGATAGATATGGGAAAGGGTGGGATAATGGCTGAGATTGGGGCTTGTCAACAGGAGACTGATAAACAAATGCTGTTCAGTTCTCCATTGATCAACATTTGTTAAATGTATTGCCTGAATGAGGGAACAAACACTGACCAAAAACATTATTTGATAGGTATTTCTATTTTTCTGTTAGCTGAGAATATTTATTGAGGAAAACAACTGCAGCACAATACAATGTTATATTGAAATCAAGGTATTTATGCCGAATTATGACAAAAAATGAGAAAAGCGTGGTTTTTATTGCTTTATTTTTTTTTTACCTGATACAAGGGAAAGTAGGAGATGACTTATAGAGGTCTCAGGATTAGCCGTAAAGGAAGATTTAAGCATAATTTAAGTAAGACAAAATTTGATTGACCAACTTAAGCCTGTACGTCCAAAATGTCAGTATGTGTGTATCATTTTAATGTCTCAGAATTACAGTAATGACCAGTATTGGTTAGGAAACATTTATTTACAGTTTAATATGCAAAGGGTGAAGGAAGCTTAATGGTGCATTATGCTTGAATATTCACTATTATGACATAAAACAAAGCCATGTTTTCATAAAGAGGATATGTTCGTCAAGTAGCTTCCTGAAATTGAAATTCAAGCTCTTGAATAATACTGAAGCTCCAATATTTTAGGATAAGATTTAGTGCTTTTATTTGTGAGGTGTTTGTAATCAATATGTACTCCTCTTTGTGCTTTCAGTAGTAATACAGAAAAACTTCCCTCAGATGCAGAATTCTACTTTGTGTGTTTTGGCATTCCAACTGCTTTCCAGAATAGTGTTAACAGACCAAGCAGTGACAATACATAACTCTGATTTGATTTCATGTATACTTGGTTCTGGATCATATTCTATCATTTCTTAAACTAAATAAAATTAGCGTAGTTAAATTTTCTCAAATTCTGTTTTTCTACCTCTAGAATCTTCAGTATGTTTCTATTGTGTTACTGAAAATGATTGGGAAAGCCAAAGGCCAGATTCTTTGACAAGAGAAAATCTCCTTCTATAAGTAATATACCCTATATCTGAAAGGGTTAATGGGCTTCTTAAAGTGCTCAATTTATCCAGAGAGGGGACCTGTGACCTTGTTAGGACCTGGCTTTTGTCATTTCTTAGGAAGAATGCAATTTAGAACTCTGCTGTATTATTCTTGTAGCTGCTTAGTTATTGATGATACTGACTTTTAGTTTTTAAAAATCTTGCTTTTCAAAATTATTTTTAAAAGCTCTCAACCATTCACGTCCTATATTTTTATTTTATATCACTTTTCATTTGGGATATTATTAAGTCAAATCCTTGGTAACCATTCTCCACAATCCAATTTATTTTTACCCAAGATCCATTGAATTCAACTCACTGCCTTTTTGCAAAAGGTTAACCTAATATTTCATGTTCTGTTATACTTTCTACTTACACTATGTCAAAGAAAAGTTACTGTGATAAGCAGCCAATAAATTACATTCAGAATGCTTCTTCTGAAAAGTTGCATTACTATGCCGACATAGATAAACATAATCATTTATCACAATATGGATTGTGGAAGTAAAGACTAAAATAAATGCAGCGATTTTTCTTGCATGTTACCTGGGTTGTTTGTTTTAAATGTTGGTCAGAATAACTATCTTCAAAAAATTTGTCTTTTTATTTCTCAATTTGAATTAATGTATAAGATTAGTAATGGTTCAAGACTGAACAGACAAGCAAAAAACTGTGTTTTATAAGAAGAAAATGTTTTCAGTTTTTGTATAAAAATGAGATTACTTGGATTTTCTAATATTGGCTTTTGTTAGTAGGTTGCTTTGGTATCGTTTCATCATAAAAAATTAATCATTTAAAACTATAGCTTTATCATGTGTTCATTATCCAGAAGACACAGATATCTAACTTGATACAATGAAGAAATATGTCTGTCATGTCCAGAAATTACTAAAAATAATCTTATCACATTTATATTGTGCTAATACAGCAAGTCTTAGTAATATTTATTAGAGTGAATATAGTATACAGCTAAATCTACTGAATGTAGAATTAAGTCAGTTTTTTTGGTAATGGTTTTATTGAGATATAATTCGCATATCAACAATTCACCCATATAAAGTATAGAATTCAAAGGTTTAGTGTATCACAGAGCTGTGCCACTATCACGATAATCATTTTCATCGCTCCAAAAACAAACCACATATCCTTTAGTAGTCACTCCAATTTCTCTCCAATTCACCAGCCCTAGCAACCACTAATCTACTTTCTGCCTCTATAGATTTGCTTATTCTGGACATTTTATATAAATGTAATCACACAACATGTGGTATTTTGTAACCAGCTTTTTTTTGCTTAGTATAATGTTTATATGTTCATCACATTCTGAAGTTCCCAAATTTCTTTCTGTTATTCATATCTAATTCCATTTCATTGTGTTGGAGAACTATTTTGTATGATCTAATTCTTTTAAGTTCACTGAGGCTTGTTTTTTTACCTAGCATATGGTCCGTCCTAGAGAGTGTCCCATAAATACTTGAGAAGAATATATATTTTCCTTTTTTGGATTGGAGTATTCTATAGATACCTATTAGGTCTTGTTGATTTATACTGTTGTTCAAGTCTTCTATTTCCTTTATGGTCTTCTCCATAATTGTTCTATCCATTATTTAAAGTTGGCTACTGAATTCTTCAACTATTATTGTTTAAATGACTGTTTTTCCCTTAAATTTTGTCAGTTTTTACTTCATGTATTTTGGGCCTTGTTGTTAGGTACATGTATGTTTAAAATTGTTATATGTTCCTGCTAGATTGAGCCTTGATCATTATAAAATATCCCTCTTTATCTCTAGTACCATATTTTGTTTAAAATTTATTCTAATATTAGTATGGGCACTCCAGATTTCATATGGTTGCTATTTATATGATGTATCTTTTTTTATCTTTAACTTTCAATCTATTTGTGTCATTGGATCTAAAATGTGTGTCTCCTACAGACAGCACACAGTTGCATCTTGGTTTTTATTTAGTCTGATATACATTTATACTGGCTATTATAATTTCATAATTACCTATACTTTACTATTGACCTTTGTTTTTTCTTGTGAATTTGAATTACTATTTGTGGTTACTTTCTGCCTGAAGAGCTTCCTTTAATAATTCTTATAACACATATCCGCTAGTAACAATGTTATGTTTAACCAGAGAGGGTCCCCTCTCTGCATAAATTGAGCACTTTAAGAAAAGATAATGTAATGTTTTTTTCTTGTGCATTTTTTTGCTTTTCTGTGAATGTCTACATTTTACCTTTATTTTTGAAAGATACTTTTATTGGGTATAGGATTCTTGGTTGACAATTCTCTTCTTTTAGTGCTTTGTATGTCTCATCCCACTACTTTCTGGCCTCTTGTTCTTGATGACAAGTCAACTGTTAAACTTATTGGAATTCTCTTGTACATGATGAGTCATTTTTCTCTTGCTACTTTTAAGATTTTCTCTTTGCTGTTGGCTTTTACTATTTTGACTGATATTCTTTGTGGAGATCTCTTTTTAGTAATCTTATCTCACGTTTGTTGACCTTCAGGGGGATGTCATTTAATATTTTGTTCTGCTTTTCAAAAAATTAAATTGGGCAAATATTCAGCCATTGTATCTTATATATTTTTTTCCTTCTTTCTCTTTTCCTCCCCTTTTGGTACTCTCATTACAGTGTTTTCATTTACTCAATGGCATGCCACCTGTCTCTGAGGCTCTGTTATTTTTTTCTTTATTCTTTTTCTCTTTGTTCTTCAGATTGTGTAATCTCTAAATTTATTGATTTTTTTTTCTACCAGTTCAGATTTACTATTGAGGCTCTCTAGTGAATTTTTCTTTTCAGTTATTTTTCTACTTCAGAATGTTCATTTGGTTCTTTTTTATAATTTCTATCTCTGTATGGATATTCTGTACTTGATGAGACATTGTCATCATACCTTCTTTATAATGGCTGCTTTGAAATCTTTCTTAAATTTGACAACTGGGCCGTCTCAAAGGCAGTTTCTGCTGCCTGGCTTTTTTTCCCCTTGTGTATGTATCACAGAATTCTGTTTCTTTCCATGGCTTGTAATTTTTTAAATTGAAAACTGAACATTTTAGATAATATATTGTAGCAATTCTGGATACTAATCCCCCTATGGGAGAGCTTATTGTTGTTGTTTGAGTATTTGTTTAGTGACTTGATAGACTATTTTAGGGAAATATGTTTTCCTCCAGTGTGAATCTCTGATATTATTCTCACAGAGTGCAGTCTTGGACATATGCACAGTCATTCTGGGATGACAGTGGTTATAGCAGGGCTCTCTTTGCCTTTTTCTCTCATATCTCTGTTAAATTGTCAGCCTTTTTTGCTATCACACGCATCTCTTAATTCCTCTGATTTGTGGTTGATTTCTCTATTATTTTTGACAATACTGTGAGATAAGAATTATTCTGCAGCGCGTGATTTCAATTGAATTTGGGCCCATTTGCGGGGGTGGGTTGTGAGGTGAGTCCTTTGAGGCTTTCTGTGACCCTAGGAGGCTCATCTTAGCTGTCTATTTCCCTGTTTCTCCTTGGTGAACTATCTGCCTTGTGGTTTAGTTTATTGCTTTCATGGAACTACGAGCCTCCTAATTTTTTGCCATCAAAATTTATATTGTTTTCAAGAGTACTCTTAGGCTTGAACTTCCTCACATTTGGGTTCAAATAAAGTCAGTTCATTTGTGGAGAACTATCTGTTCTTATGGCCTGCCTTTTCTGGAAAAATCTCTGGGGCACATCTCCAAAGGTGGGGATATGGTCAGTAGCCTGATTCTCTCAGTGTGACATTCTTGGTTTATGAGCAAGATGCTGGCTATGGGCAGTAGCCTCTGGTCTTCTCAGCTTTCTGCTCCTGTTGTGCAGAAGCCAACCTATAAGTGACTTGAGATAAGGGTGATCAGGGCCCAGTGTTATTGGCATGTTGTTCCTGAGGTAGAGCCTCTGCTCTGTGAGTAGGGACTGGATGGAGCAACGGAACTCCTGATCTCTCAGGTGCACTTTCCTGGAGTTTAGTCTCTGTGTAGCAGGGGATTGGGGAGGAGACCAGAAATGCTGGAAGCCTGCCCCTCCCTGGGAGATACCATAGCCCTCAACTAGAGGTGTGGTGGCGGGTGCAGAGGGAACCCTGTGTTCTTGGCTGCACTAATCTGATGTAGAATGAGTCACTCTGAACTGGAAGGGAGGAGGATAGGAGTGGGTTATACTTCAAATGACACAGACCCTCATTCCTCTTACCAGATTTAGTAGATTTCCTTGAAATAATACTTCTTCATTGGCTGTTTGCCTTTAAGATAATTTCCATGACTTTAAAAGATTGTTATTTTTACTAATTTTTATTAGTTATGTTTGTTTTTCTGGGAGTTGGTTTACAGAAGTCCTCACTCCACCATTCTAAAAGTGACCTCCTAGTGGTTATATTTTAAAAGAAAACAATTATTTATTGAGTTCTTCAGATGACATTTAATACTGTTCACACATGAGGTTAAAATATTTTCTACCAAATACCTCAAAAAGTAACTTAAATATACACTTTATCTTTGGGTGAATTTAAATGTAAATCCCACACTCAGAAGAACTGAGTTCTAATTCAATTCGTGGTGCATATTAGCTGTGAGGTCTTTAGCAGGTTACTTACCCACCTTCAACTTATTTGCTCATTCAAAGTATTGAGATAATAGCAGCTGTTCATAAGTTAAATTAGATAACCCATGTGAAAGCTATTAAACTTTTAAACTCTAAAACCTTAAAATGGAGAGTATTGTTATTACCACTTTAAATCAAATGCAGAATGAAATGAAGTGCCTCTTTTCTGATTTTATTCTTATCTCAGAATATTAAATATAAAATTTATCTTAGAGAGTCATTTGTTATAGTTCCATGATTTTTAAATCCTTCATATTATCATGTAATAAATATTCTTATAAAATCAGCTAGGATATCACCTAGCAAATGATTACTTTAGAGAAGTTTATTGTGGAATTACAACAGTGGAAGGGGAAAACAGTATTTTTAATATATGTCTAGTAATATACTAAATTGTCTTATCTAGTTATTTATTTTAGTTTTTTTGTTAGTTTCCTGTGAATCACAATGAGGGTTCATTTTCATCTGTGAAAAAGATGAATGCGACCCAATAATTTTCAAAGAATCTTAGAATCTGGATTTGGAAGATAATCTTGAAGTTGGTCAAATCTAGTAGGAATTTCATTCTCAGGACCCCTGTCAAATTTCTACCCAGCCCCTGCATGAACAAATCACGGGTGGACAACTATTATTAAACATAGGCTCTGAATTCCATTTTCACTCCACTTTAATTTTTTAGGTTGTTTTTAGTTTAGAAAATATGTACCGTGCATTTCATTTATTCTTTACCACAGTTTTCTAATTCAGGTGTTGCCCCATTTTACATATGAGAAAACCAAAGATTAAAAAAGATAACTGGTTTACTTAAAGTTATATGACTAGTATGAATTAACAACCGAATTCATGATTTTTGAACCACTGTTTCACAAGCATGAGCATGTGTTTCCTACTTGGTGCTGCCTATCAGAGATTCAAAGATTAAAAAGAAATCTGTAATTCCTCAACTCAAAGAATTCACAGTTTAGGAGGGAAGAAAAATTCTTAAAGCAGCAGTTACTGTTTAGATTGGTATACTCAGGTAGAGATTTTTACATTGTGTAAGATGAAAAAGACAGATCTAGATTAGTTTGGGGAATCTTCCTGGAAGAGGAAGACTTTTGAGATAAACATCTTCTAAAATAACTGCAATAATGTTGACTAGGGTGATTTCTAATACAATCTCAGCTTCCACTTTTTAATTTATATCTGAATCCAAGTTTTCCTTCATTTCTGCAATCTTGGTTCTTCATTCTTTACTAATACAAAATAAATTAAATCTCTTCCATGTGAAGCTCTTAACCTACTGAAAACCTTGTTGTCTCTCCTAAATCTTTTCTCTAGGTTTTTCTTCAGATATTACATATTGCTTTATGATACATAAACATTGTTGTAAGATGCTAGAAAAAATGTTAATTGAATTAAACAGAATTGTTTGCCACCATGGTTCCTCCTCTATGGTGAAAGTACAGTTTGTTGTTGATGTTTATTTGTTTGTTTTTCCTGAAGATTTTTTTTTTTTTTTACCAAGAATTGCTTTTGATAAATTAGTAAAATTGAAAATACAATAGAAATTACTCCATTCATATTTTTTCCAGTATTAGTCTATTAATGTAAGCAAAGGTAAATTTGAGGAACCATGTAACATTTTAGATGTGCATTTGAGATTTTTGTCAATTCATACCATTAAAATTGTTTCTTGTTTATATATTTTTTCCTAAAAAAATGACTCATTAGAAAGAGTTCAAACTTTTCCATATGAATTTTTGTTGTATTGGGATCTTCCCATAGTCAATTTTTTTTTTAAACCAAATGTAGGATTTCTCACTTAGTTTTCTTAAACACTGTCTTGTAAACTTTGGGTCATTCTGATTTGTTTAGATCACATGTAATTTTCTTTTCTCTCATATTTTATAAGGGCTTTCTTTCCTATCGAAGCTTTTATTTAGGGGAGTATGGAGGGAATCCTAAATAAAATTTTGATTATTTTAATGCCAACATATTTACATATGTTTATACATTGTTTATGCTGTCCTCAGAGCATCCTGGCTTTAAATCCTCGCATACAAAGTCATGCAATTCTACGTTCCACTTCGGCCAAGAAAGTAGACAAGAAACACTGGAAAAGAAATCCTGATAAGAACTGCTTTGTAAGTACCACTGATATGTGATTTCATGCTGAAAATGATTTCTTTCCACACATTATAAGACAAGATTTTACTTAGAAATACAGTTAAGTATTAAAGTACGCCTGTGATTTTTTCATGTTTTAATATTTGAATAAACTGAAAAATGTTTTTAATTTTATTGCTTTAAAAATACTCTGAAATACTTAAAAATTATAAACAGGTTGAGCATCCCAAATCTGAAAATGGGATGCTCAGTTGTTAAGTATACTGAAATCCAAAACACTTGTGGTCCCAAGCATTTTGGATAAGAGATATAAAACCTGCAAAGTTGTATTATTTTCTTTTTGTCGTCACATTAAATAGACAGTGTATCATAAACTCCAATCAGTGAAATTTTAAGAAAAGTCTCTATTTGTTCAAGTGGCAAGTGTAAATAGTAAAAGGAATTGTGTTAACGTACATTTTGGAGACGAACTCTTCCTAGCAAAATATTAAGAGGATTTCAGCAATCCTAATATAATGATACATTTCCTAAGTTTTGTTTTCTCTATTAGAAAATGGGCATGTAGACATATATACAAATCATTTCTAAAACCCTGAGTATTGTGATGTCTCAAATGTGATTAAAATAAATATTTTTTAGAAAAGAAGAAAAAGTTTACATACACACTTCTGTTTGTTTGTTTGTTTTTTTATGGGTCTTGTGCTGTTGCCCAGGCTAGAGTGTGGTGGTGTCATCATAGCTCAGTGCAACCTCAAACTCCTGGACTCAAGTGATCCTTCTTAGTTTGGTGCCAAAATTTTTTTTCTTAATGTACATCTAATACTTCCAGGGAAGTACAGGAACAAAACAATATTTCTCTGAGATTATTGCTAGAACGTTACTTAACTGAGAGCCTATGAGATAATTACAAAGCTGTGACTGTGAGATCATAAATGGGATATAAATATAACCTTCAAGGTCATATTTAAAATGTCATCTTAGGGTATATAAATTTTTAAATTTGAGGAGAAATTTCTTTTTACCTGATTTCCCAAAATTTATTTCTACAAAATTAATATTCCCAAATTAATTAGTGAGACAATAGTATTAGCTTTAATAGCTCTGTTGGAACTTTATATATACCTTATTATAGTATGTATTATTGTAGTTTGTTTTTATGTGCTTCTTTCTCTGTGCCTACATTATGACCTTTTTGAGGATGGCAATTGAGGATGTATGCTCATGTGTGTTTGTGTTTATCTAATTTTTAATTTTTCTTTCATCAGCCACCCAGCAAAGTGTTTTGAATGAAAAAAAGAAATATAAACACTGAGAGACAATATGACATAAAAAGATCACTTAGCCACTTAAAACAGACCTGAATTTGAAATTCAGTTTTCCTTGCTCCAGTTTTGTGAGCTTTGCTTTCTACCAGAATGCTTGTCATAGAGGTCTCTGGAAGGACATCAATGTGGTCCAAATTAGATCAAGGAATGGGCGATTATAAGGCATGATCCTGTATAATGATGTGAACACTTAAAGAGCATCGTGAAAAGAATTATATAATTTTCAAACGTAGAAAGCCCTTGAGGAGTATCAAGTCTCAATCCTTCATTTTAAAATGTGAGAACTAGGATCCAGAGACATTAGGTGACTTCCCTAAGGTTTCTCATTTATAAGTGATCAAACTATTCATGATCAGGATTTAATGTAGAAATAGAGGATTTCTCTATTGTTATTGCTGTTGTTATTATTTTATGGAAATTAGCATTTTATTTCATAATGTGATCCTATAAATTGAGTTTCTTATTTTACCATTTTTTTAAATAACTGATCAAGGTTCAGTGTAATCAGCTTTCTGCATCAAATATACATTAGCAAAAATTTTTAGAAAAGCAATTTGACAACATCTTTCACAATGTTCATTAATACTTATTAACTTGTTAGTTTGCTAGGGCTCCTGTAACAAGATATACAGACTAGTGGCTTAAACAACAGAAATTTATTTTCTCACAGTTTGGGAGGATAGGAGTATGAAGTCAAGATGTTGGTAGGTTTGATTTCCCGAGGCCTCTCTCCTTGGCTTGTAGATGGCATCTTCTCCCTAAGTCTTCACATGATCATCCCTCTGTATGTGCTTGTGTCCAAATTTCCTTTTCTTATAAGGATACCAGCTATACTGGATTATGACTCACCCTAATGACTTTATTTTAATTGCCTCGTAAAAGACTCTGTCTCCAGTCACATTTTGAGGTACTAGGGATTAGAACTTCAACATATGCATTTTGTGCAGATATAATTCAGTCCATTAACAATATCTTTAAATTATCTAACACTTAGATACAGTAATTCATCTTCTACTAACATATCTTAAGGAAGGAATTAACAATGTAGGTAAGGTATAAAGAGGATTATCCTAGCCATTATTTATTCAGTAGAGAACAATGTGGAGGAAAACCCACTGAATTCCAACCTCTGGGTCATGGTTAAGTAAATTAGAGCAAATCCATTCAGTGACAAATTGTGTAACCCATAAAAACTATTTTTTAAATAATTAATAATCTGGATAACTATTTGCAGTCTATGTTACAGGGAAAAAGCATGAAACATCATTGCTTTTAGTAGTGATTATGTGTACTTACACTAACCTTACCTTTATATATATCCACAAAGAATAAAAGAAAATATACTGAAATATTAATGGTGATTATATTTTTTTCTTGGCCCTTTTGTATATTGCAGGTTTTCTATAATGAGCAAGTATTAGTGGAAAAATAAAATGAAAGCTTTAAATTGATGTTAAAGTAATAATCTCAATTTATAAGATCATATTTGTTGCTCTGGGTGTATATCAGTTTCAAAACTCTATATAATACACATGGATTGCCTAGAACAGTGAGGTTTATTCCCAAAGGGGAAATATAGAGCTATGGGTGAAAGTTATCCTCAGTGCAGTTAAAGAATGGTATGCCTGGCTGGGCACAGTGACTCAAGCCTTTATTCCTAACACTTTGGGAGGCCAAGGCAGGAGGATTGCTTGAGGCCAGGAGTTTGAGACCAGCTTGAGCAACAGAGTGAACCCTGTCTCCAAAAGAATAATGCTGTTCCTTTGCTTTTTAATATTATCCTCTTTGTGCTTGTATAAAAAATGGAATGTAAGTATTACCAAAAGATAATGATTTATTTTTTTAATTTATGAATTTTAATACTTGCATTTTATAATCATTCATCTAAATTAAAAAGCTGTACATTAAAACAAACATAACTGGAATGTTCACACAAAAGCACCAACGAAAGCTTGCTCTCTCTAGCCAAAGAACCAGGAAAGGGGCAACCTTGTGAGGCAGAAAACTTTTAGACCATAACTGCTCTACTCCAACCGAACACTACGAAAAAAAAAAAAAAAAAAAAAAAAGTGACCCCATCCCCATGGACTCCTACAAAAGCAAGTGGGAAACCTAGACTTCCACCCTGTAATGGGGTAATGAGGTGTTCCAACACCCCTAATGGTGTGGTGTCAGAAGACCAAGTAGGGAGCCAGGTCTTTTATCCTGCTAGCTAGCCTGTACCCAGTAACTAACTGAGCAAGGAGATGCCAGTAAGGTATGAAATTTTCTTCTTACCTCATTGACATCTCCTTGCTCTTTCATGGTTTCTTTGTGGATTAATCCTCATCTCACCCCTAAATATTACAGTGCCGGGAGCCCAAATCTCTCTCTCCCCCCCATCCGATCTGTCTCTTTCTTTTAAAATACTCACTACATTGGTTATCTCATTCTGTCTCCTCACTTTTAATACCACCTTTAGACTGATGATTCCTTTATTTATCTTTCTAGCCTGCATTTATATCTCTGGCTCTATAACCAAATGCCTGCTGAATACCTCCACTTAGTTGTCAAATCAGCATCTCAAACCTACCATGTTGAAAAAATCCAAATTATGATCTTGCCTCCAAAACATGTTCTCCCTGAAGAATTCTCCATTCATCCTTTCACTTAGAGCAAAATATTAGCATCTTCAATTTCTTCATTTTTCTCACCTCCCAAACTAATTAGAAGATCCTTTTGGCTATGCCTTCAAATATATCTATCACCTGACTACCTGTTACCACTGCCACCAATATGTTCACCTGGATTATTGCAATAGCCTTGAAACAAGTCTCCATGCTTATAACCTTTCCCAATGAAGTCTATTCTTAATAATACATATGAGGAATTCTTTTAAAATTTCTGTACTCAGAATCTTTCACTGGTTTTCCAGCTTACTTGGAGTTTGTACAATTTCCTTTGCACAGTTGTTATCTCAGAAGGTCTTCTCTGGCCAACCTAATTAAAACTCTAATTTGCCCTTTCTACCTATCTCTTCTTAGACTTCCATGTTTACTTTTTCCTCACAGCACTCATCACTAATATACTCTATTTTTTTACTCACAGTTTGTTTATTGTCTATATTTTCCACTAGAATATAAAGTCTAATAATACAGGAATTTTTGTGTTTGTTCATAATGTGTTTTGTTTCATTAGCTGTGTTACCAGTTTCTAGAACAGTGCCTGGCACACAGTTGGTATGCACTAAATATCCATTACATGAGTTCATGCATGCCTGAATGAATGAATAGGACTTTTCTGTTACCTATTCTTTAATACTAGATGTAAGGATTACATATTTTCTTGTATAGTGCTTTACAGTTCCCAGAATACCTTTGTGTATTGTGTTTGATTTTTACCATGAGACATGTGGAGAACTCAGATTTGTTTCCTCATTTTACTGATGACAGTGACTAGGCTGAAAAATGTTAAATGATTTGCTTAAACTCATTAAAATTACTTAGTATTGCAGCCAGATCTAGATACTGGTCATCTGTACCTAGTGTGTCCTTTCTTGTATGTTACTTTACCTCCTTAGAAAAGACAAATAAGATTATGAGAAAATATATACGTCAAAGTTAAGGAAAATGCAGATTGTAATGGTTGTCACATTTGTGACCAGTTACCTTATATCTTTTCTGAAGATAACCAAAGAGTGACATTTTTAGCCAACTCCCTGACAACCAAATGTAAAGGCTTTATTTATTTATTTAAATTTTGCTTGACTTTCTATTTTGCATTGGCTTTACAACGTTCTGCTTTTATTTGCTTCAGATAATCAACTGACTTATCACTCTTTGCACATCTGCATCAGGGTTGTGGGTTAGGTTTCTTTGAAGTCCCAGAGAAGAAGTTTTTTTTGAGGTACTGTGTAGTCTTCTCTCACTATCTTTCTTCCTTCCTTTTTTCTATTTCTTTCATGCCTAAAGCATCCATATTTCAGGTATCATATTGGATGCTATTTAAAGATAAAGAAAATCCTCAAAATAGGTATTCCAAAATTGTTTATGAAAATACATACAAATTTCATGTAATGAATAAATTATAGGCTTCTTAGAAAATAGGCATCCGTTTGACTTATGAAAGTGCCCTAAGAAGGGCAATTCTACAACTTTTGCCCAGGAATTTCTTCACTTGGCAATTTAATACCATTGTAGTACTAATGTAAATTCTGAATTCAGTAAGGGATTCAAACTGGCAAATGTGTTTATACTGGTTAATGAAGCACGAAGCAGTTATTTCCAGTATCTTTTAAGCAGGTGTTC
>RJWJ010002123.1:0-55025 GCA_004363605.1 Indri indri
GAAAGGGAAGTATGCTGATTAATGTTTCAAAATATTATCCCATCATACAGCTCATAAATCAAGTCTTCTGAGCATATTCAAATGCTCTGTATCACAATGTTTCTACTCCCTTGTCAATGATCAGGAGAGGTACTGTATTCTACGCTACAGTCTTTTGCGTATCTTTTGCGAAGTCTGATGGTATCTGTTGTACCTTGTATTTGAGAGTTCTGCTTTAAACATTTCAGTGCTATGGTATTCTGCTTAAAGGCGTTTATGACTGTCATATCTTCCTTGTCAATTTTTCCTTGTATCTGTAGAAAATAACATGTTTTGTCCTATTTATGGCTTTTTGCCTTCTATTTTACTTTATCATTATAGCCATATTTGTATCCTTTTTGGTTTGTGCTTCCCTGTGTCTTAATTGGTCCTTTATTTTTGACCTTTCGTTTGTTGTAGACATGTGCTCTTTGTTTTGGACCAAAATATGTCTTTGCCTTTTCCTAGAGAGATTTAAAGTATTTACATTTATTATGAAAAAGATATATTTGGGCTTACCTTTGTCATTTTATGGTATGTTATTTTCTTTCTTTTACATAGTTCTTTCTTCTATCATTATTATTAATATGTATCTATTACTCAGATTTTCTTTGCTTTTTCTTCCTGTTTGCTTTTGGAATTTATACACCCAATTTTTATTCAATGAAAAATTACCTCTGGAATCATATTTGAAACAACCATGCTTACTATTTTGGTATATATTTTTATAGTCTTTTTCTTGTGCAAAATTTAAATATAACAGTGTCATGACTACACATAGCATATTTTCTTCTTTGTTCTCTTAGTTACATGAGCATTTCCTATATTTTGTGGTCTTCACACACATCATTTTCATGACAGCTTAATAAACCAATTATGAAATTATAATACTTGATCATTTCCCATTATTATACATTTAAAGGTTTTTTCCCTAACATTTGCATGATTTAAATAATGCTGCACTAAATATCTTTTTCCCTATTGAGTTTTCTTTCTGTATTTGGGAATAGTTCCTTAGGATGGACTCTGAGATGTAGAATTGCATCAAAGATTTGAACAATTCTAAGGACAAATTGATATATATATACGTAGTGCAGTTTTAATTGTTCTCATAATACATAGTCATTAGAGAAGTCTCTTTTAAAAAAAAAATAATAATACAGGAGTGCAAAGAGAAAGAAACATGGATTTGTGTCTTTCATTTCTCTTGAATTGAATTCCATGTCATTAAAAAGCCCATCAACCTATAGCCTGATACAAGCTCCAGACTGCAGTTATTGGCAGTCCTTGGGGGGCTGAGTTCAAATACTGACATCTTACATTAACCCTAAAATGTTAGTTTAACCACGACCTCTCTATTTCTAGCTTTATGTCTCTCTTTTTCATGGAAAAAAAAAAAGCTCTCACCCAGACTCCTTTCTCAGGATGTATCCCGGGTTACTTGTGCATGAAAAGGCAGGGTTTGGCCTGCCACATAGCTGTTCTACAGTGTGCCAAGTGTTTAGATAAACCAGACCAAGAAGCATTCTTTCCCACTGTTTAATATTCGCACATACCTGGCTACAGCAGAAAGCTGAGAGTGTGGATACTGTTTTGCTTTCCCTGTAACTTCATAGGCCGTTTTTTTCCCCCACATCTGGGAAAGATGTGTGTCCATCAATGAGGTAACACCAGACATGATGAATCCCAGATGTTGAACGTGGCAATTTGCCTTGAACTCACAAGATCACAACTGGGAGCAAATGTGTAGATTTTCTTCACTTATTGTTTCACATGAAGCTGAGGGAAAATCAATTAATGAGTTAAAGAGAAGGCCAGAGAGACCTTTCATTTTAAAATGTAGAGGGAAAAACTCTAAAAATGATGATTGGGCTGGGCGCGGTGGCTCACGCCTGTAATCCTAGCACTCTGGGAGGCCAAGGCGGGCGGATCGTTCTGAGCTCAGGAGTTTGAGACCAGCCTGAGCAAGAGCGAGACCCTGTATCTACCAAAAATAGAAAGAAATTAATTGGACAGCTAAAAATATATATAGAAAAAATTAGCCGGGCATGGTGGCGCATGCCTGTAGTCCCAGCTACTCGGGAGGCTGAGACAGGAGAATTGCTCGAGCCCAGGAGTTTGAGGTTGCTGTGAGCTAGGCTGACGCCACGGCACTCGCCCCAGGCAAGAGAGTGAGACTCTGTCTCAAAAAAAAAATAATAAAAAAATAAAAAAATAAAAATGATGATTGGGTAAGGGGCAACATTTCAATAATAAAAGCAAGTATAATTAACTAGTGAATTAATGCAAATATTAATTATCTATAATACATGACTCCATTCTGGACCCTATAAACATTCAGGTAGAATTCTGGGTCATACTGTAATTCTAATTAGCTTTTGTTAATTACATAGGTGCCATTTTACATTTCCATATTTTATCCCTGAGGATTTATTTTTCACTTCTAATAAATAGATGCATAAAGTTTGTGTTGAGAGTGAGGAATGAAGTCCTGCTGTGCAGATGGAGTTTATAAACCACTGCTGCCACCTTCTGGTGTTACTGAGAAGTGAGAGAGGTAAACGTTTCTGAACATACTAGGACATAAGCATATCAGACTGGTTAGTTTCCTGTCATTCATTTGTACTGCTAACCTTTCGAAGAGCACACTAGCACCTTTAGTCTTGACACAAGCTCATTTGAATGGTGTTGAGTGCAAAAACCGTTGCTATAGACACTTGCAGTATTTATTGTAATAATCTTAATTTCCATCTCTGTGGCATTAACCAGATAAGTAGAAAAACAAATAGAAAAGGGTGAAATGGCACCAAAGGAGGAATTTCAAGAAAAAGAAAATGGTCACTAAAGCCAATGGTTACAACAGCAGCTCCTGCATCCAGTTCCGTCATTTTCCGTTTACTCCTTTACCCACTGTGCTCCCTTCCATAGCACTTTATCCACTTGATATTTATATACGTGTATTTTTAAAATTGCTTATCATCTGTCTCGTTCTACCAGAATGGATAAAAGCTCTAAGGTAGTGCTGTCCAGTAGAACTTTCTGTGATGATGGAAATGTTCCAACCTGCGCTGTCCAATACCAGCAACTGCTGTCCAACATGGCTATCAACCAGTGAAAAGTTGGCAATTCAGGCTTTTAATGTTTAATTCAATTTTAATTAATTAAAATTTAAACAGCTATGTGTGGCTAGTGGCTACTGTGTTGGACAACACAGCTCTAGAAAAGCAAGGGACTCATCTGCTTTATTTATTGCAGTGTTCCCAATGCCAGAGAGCACTTGAAGTCCGAGAGCTGCCCCATAAACATAAATATTCATTTAATGAATAAATGAGTGACCATGGAAAGGGCAGATGAGGACTTAAAGTAATGTATCAGATTTAGCAAGCAGTTGGGGGTGATGATTAAAGAGGAGTGTGGTAAACGTAGGTGGCGTTGAAGGGCCAAGGAAACGTGAGGTGTCGTTGTTGTGTTTCCTTTCAATCAAGGGGGTGCAAGCAATGGTCCTCGCAGTGCCGACCTTCCTAGAATGGTGGCAGTCATCTCTGAAGCTAGAGCATGGACTAAGGGTTACAATCCTGCCCTGATGTTCAGAAGACGGGGGAGCACAGAAAATAGGTTTTCCCATGGGGACATCTGGCCAGGCATCCATAGCAGCTGTCACAGAGGACAGGAAATTCCCATCTGGTGTGGCCTGGTCCCTGATCTTGGGGGGGCCCTCGCTCCTTAAGTGGACTATGAGGTCGATGGCAATGGCTTCACCGGGAGGACCCAGTTAAGCTTTGTTAAATGCATGAGACATTTTCATTAGCATCATTATTATACACGGCTTGATTCCTTTTCTGGACACAGGTCACTGTCAGGGTTGTGTGGAAGTGTGTGGGCCTTCACTGGCCAGGGAGAGTCTTGCCCTAAACCCCATCAGTCCAGGCTTCTTTTGTACTCCTCTGTCTGTCTCTATTCCAGCCACCACCTGGGACAAATGCTCTAACTGTGCCCATTGTCTCCATTTCCCCTTGGGAAAAAATGCCAAATTCCTTTTATAAAATGTGCTAACTGAATACACAGAAGACATCAACTATCAAGATTTAGAGGCAATAGCTATGGAATTATACTGCACTGAAGTATTGTAAGAAAATCTAGAAAGAATGACACATTGAATTTTATAAAAAGAATGCTTGCCAGGCCACTAAAATGTGTGTTTTCTCCACCCGTTTTTCTATAAACCATAGAAAATAAATCCCCAGATTGACTTGATATGTCTCTGCTCACCATACTTAGCTTCTGGTATTTCAAGAGTCTCCCCTTGTGCTGAATATGCACCAATCACACAAGAAAATGCACACAGTGTCCATCCCAGGATTGATTTGCACTTTGGTCAGTCCATGACTACTACGATCACAGTCTATAGGGGGCAGTGAGGGACCTCAGAGTGAAACAGCAGACCTGTAAGATTCCCACTGTTCAGCACGTCATTCCCCAGCTCTCTAAAGCAGAGCTTTGCGATCTCTAACGTGCACAGGAATCCCGTAGGGAACTGGTTAGAATTTGGGTTCTGATTGCCTGGGTCTGCAGAAGGGTCCGAGGCCTGAGCCTCTGCATTTCTAGCAAGCTCCCATGATGCCAGTGCTGCTGGTCAGGGACCACATCTAGAGTAGCAAGGCTGTAAATGGCCAGTCCTCACAGCCTCGCAGAGACCCAGGACACAGCGCTCCTATTCAACACACATTCGTTACACAAACAGTGAGTGTGCACAGCCAGCGGCTCCTGGGTATTAAGGAACCGACTGGATGGAAAACAGCCAAGTTCCAGGGTGGTCTTTCCGTTGGCCATGGGGTTATCATTTTCTCTCCTGCGGCTCAACATCTCTGCTGGTAAACTTCAGAGGCCATTACATTTGTCATCACTGTGGCCCAGGTAGGATTCTGAGCCTGGTTTTCCCAGATTTTGCCCAAAGAATAGAACGTGCCCTCACCCATGAAGCAGCCACCTTCCATGGCCCAGACCATAAAAGAAAGGCCCCTGGATGTGCAAGGAGGAAGAATTCACAGACAGACTCTCCATGCATTCTCACGGCAACTCTTCGAGATATGTATGGCCAAGTCAGAGGTGAAGAGACAGAGCTCAGAGAGATGAAATATCACCCAAGAAGAGGTGATTGACCCACCTCCCAGGCTCTGGCTGCAGAAGCCCACACACAGGCCTGGAGAGAACCAGGATTTGGATACATTTGAGCAGCGGTCCCCAATCTTTTTGGCACCAGGGACCAGTTTCATGGAAGACAATTTTTCCATGGACTGGGGTGGGGTGGGGTTGGGGGTCGTGGGTCAGGGGAGGGTGATGGGGAGCTCCGGCAGTGATGGGCGGCCCGTTTCCTAATAGGCCGCAGACCGATACCAGGCTGCAGCCCAGAGGTTGGGGACCGCAGTATTTGAGTATCCCTTGCTCTGAAGTACGCTAGAGTTCATTCATTGATTCATCCGTTTAACACACATTTATTGAGCACCTGTGTATGCCCAGCCTCGTGCTGGGGGCGGGACAGTAAAGATAAATGAGAGTTTGTCCTACAGAAGCTCACGTTCAAAATACGTGGGCAGGTTTCCATGGAGTATCCCATGTGGTCTTAGGAAAATACAGAGTCTAGTGAGGGGCTGGAGTCCAGCGAGTCCCTGCCACCGACCCATGTGGGTACTTTGCCCTGACCAGAGGGACACAAGACTATTAGACTACTCATTTGATATTACATGGTGTGTATTTGGAGACCGGATTACTTTGTGCCCTAACGTGACCTTTATTTCCTTATAGTCAGTGGTGGCTTTATTCTCCTCCCTGTTAGACTCTGAACTGGCAAAAAAAATGGCCTAGTAAGCATGTGTTGGACCCATTAGCATTGTCCCATCCTGGTGATTTTTCCTGACCTCTGACCTCGACCCTTCCTCACACACAAGGACCCTCTGCCTACCCGCAGCAGGGAACAAGAGCTGATGGAGGGCGTGCAGGGGTGCTGTCGTGCACATTCCATCACCCACCCGCCCCATGGACTGTGAGCTCACTGTGATCAAGCTTCTGGAAGAGGAAGTTTGCTGTGCCCACTACTCAGTATATACACACCCCCAATTAGTATGGAACCTGACAAATTCTGTCTCCCCACCAAAAAAAAATGGGACATCAATAAAGGACTGAAGAGCATACCCATACGTTTTCAGAGCAGGAACAGACTAACTTTAAAATTCATTGAGTTTTAGGCAAAACGGATGTAAGCTGTTAGAAATCAGGGTACTGTTCACCCCTGGGAGGGGCATTCAAGGTGGGAAGGGGGCATGAGGAAGCTCTGGGTGCTGCTAATGTTCGAGTTTTCAGTCTGGGTTCACGAGAAGGTTAATTTTGTGAAAATCTGTTGAAATCTTGAAATCTGTGCACTTTTCTATATACAAAACAAAATTAAATAAAGTTCATAATTTTAAAAGATTTTGACTACATATAGCAGCAATTTTTAAAACAGAAATTAAATCATAATGCTTAACTCATTGACAACGAACAAACGCCCTGAACTTTCTCTCTTGCAATTCCATCACTTCTGTTTGAGAACAAAACAAATCACTAATCACCTAATCCTGGCCACCCCTGCGCATACATTTAAGGCTAAAAACTTCAATGCCCTCCTCTCCTGCTTTCCATTCTTCTTTGGCCCTTCCCCCCTCCCCCCCCCACACTTGCTGGATGACCTCACGTGATTTTTATGTAGAAAATTGAGTCCATCTGCTGCTGTGAGCTCCCTGCAGACCCTTCATCTCCACTTAAATGTGATCCTGGGAACCCTCTTCTTCCTCGTACGCTTCCTCCTGATTGCCAGGAGCAGCAGCCCCCTCCCTCCTCCTCTCCACAGCTAACTTCCTCAGGAGCCTGGCCCTGACGCACACCCCCAGGAGGCGAGCATCCCCTCCCCATGGCAGCAGGTGCCGGATGCTCCAGATCTGGCCTCAGCTCATTTCCCAAGATCTTCAATCTCAGGAAAAGAATTTGAGACTCTTCCCTACTCCTGGAGGACGTCGGTAGGATTCTCCCCTGGGATCTGTGGGATCACCTTTTACATAGTCTTGACTCTGATTTTCATCTTATGTTTCCTTGATTTACCGACACGGGGTCTAATTTTAAGCGGCTTTGGAAGTTTAGATATTCAGGCTCTTGCAAACAATTTAATTAAATGAGCTGAAATACTTGAGTTTCTCTGAATACCTAAAACCTTCTTAACTCTCTAAACTGGGTATTTCGGCTCTGCAGTCTCAGAGTACATGGTCCAGGCCTTGTCCTGTCCTTCACAAGACCCAGATAAAGTGTATAGTAGAGAAGAACGAGGTGCCACCCAATCTGGGTCCCAACTTGCTGAGAGGCCCTGAAGAATTCCGGTTTGCCTAAATGGTAAAGCATCAATTCCCTTAATGACACATTTTCCTAAAATTGACAGTTGTACAATCTATTCTAGTTCACATATTTTAATGTAGCCCCTGCTCTCAGGGCTTCCCTTAGCCCCTATAGCATCTGTGGGATTCCATGGGCACTTAACATAGGCAATGAATTATAAGCTTCGTTCCTTGACTAGGCACCTTGTCCAGTGCACAACCTGCACAACTGCTCATGGCTCCCCTGTCCATTCTTTTGGAGATATTTTGAGTAACTTTTGATGTCTTTCTGCTTCCTCTACTTTTGATCATATCAATAACTATTTTTTAGCCAATCCTTCCAAGGTACTTCAACTTTATTTTTTTATGTTTCTAGAACATATTTAACAAATTCTTAGAATTTATATCCAAGGTATCAGATTTATCTCTTTGAAGTGTCTTATTTCCATTTTACTGTTTAAAAATGGATTTTATAGAACTTAGTACACCACAGGGAATTATTAAGCAAATTATGGCAGACAGAGGGTTTCTGCCAAATTAGTGATGCCTGCCCAGATAGTTAGAATGAAAAGAGGCAAGAAGTATAACGTAAGTTCATTCAGCTCCTTTACATTTGCTTTTATTTTTACTTTTATTTTTTTTTTTCTTTTTTGAGACAGAGTCTCACTCTCTTGCCTGGGGCAAGTGCCGTGGCATCAGCCTAGCTCACAGGAATCTCAAACTCCTGGGCTCAAGCAATCCTACTGTCTCAGCCTCCTAAGTAGCTGGGACTACCGGCATGCGCCACCATGCCCGGCTAATTTTTTCTATATATATTTTTAGCTGTCCAATTAATTTCTTTCTATTTTTGGTAGATACAGGGTCTCGCTCTTGCTCAGGCTGGTCTCGAACTCCTGAGCTCAGGACGATCCGCCCGCCTCGGCCTCCCAGAGTGCTAGGATTACAGGCGTGAGCCACCGCGCCCAGCCTACATTTGTTTTTAAAGATGTACAAATAAATGAGGATTAGGCATCACAAAATACTAATTAATACATGCAACAATATTTGTTTGAATTTTAAAATTCTTTTGTAATTTTTTTCTCTCCTCCATTCTCTTCCTGGAGCCCAGGCCCTCCAAGGCTAAGATAATTGAAAAAGATGCTCATAAATATAACCCAAGTCTTAGAAGAAGGCAGACACTCTCTAGGATAATAAAATACAGGAGATATGCCAACAGCTCAAGATATCTGATATGTTTTAGATAACCCACCTGGAGAACAGATGACCATAATGGCCTTTTTCCATCCCACCAGCAGGATCTGAGGCTCCCTGTACCCTGTCTCCAGCTATGGGTCTGGGTAAAACAGGAAAACCCACTCCAAAGGCCTAATTCACAGACTGACAACACACACCCAAGGCCGTGGCCAAGAGTGGCCATTTCAGGGAGAAGGGATAAAAGGAGTTTGAGCAGGAGGTGGCAAGGAAGAGACCCAAGGGGAACGCTTTCTGCTCCTGCACCAAGCAGAGTCCTTATGAACTGCAGGCAAATTTGGAAGAGATACTGAGAAGACAGACAAACATGATTGAGCATAAAGGGTGCCCCCAATCGAGGAATTAGTCCTGCCACTCATAAGTGGTACGTGGGGATGAGCTGGGTAGACGAATCCCTAACCACTCCTATTTACTCCAAATGTAATCGCGTACCACATAATGACAGTTCAGTCAATGGCAGACAGTGTATATGACAGCAGTACCATAAGATTATAATACCACGTTTGTACTGTTCCTTTTCTATGTTTAGACACACACATGCTCACCATCGTGTTGCAATTGTCTACAGTACTCAGTACAATAATATAGTGCACAGGTTTGTAGCGTAGGAGCAATAGGCTATCCCATATAGCCTAAGTGCTTTGACGGCTGCACCATGTAGGATCGTGTAAGTGCACTCTATGATGTTTGCACAATGATATCACCTAACGACACGTTTCTCAGAACTATCCCCACTGTTAAGCAGCACGTGACTAGAGGTCAATTCTGTCACTTCAACTATGAAGTTAAGAATCTATCGAAGCAGGTTTTCACTTATACCAGGCAGATGGAACACACAGGTTTACCTCCAGCTCTTTCTAAAGCCTCGCAGAAGGACACTAAAGGAATAAGAAGGAGAATGAGAGATGGCAGACTAGAGATGTCGACCAAATTTGGGAAAATGAAAAGTCGTTGAATGCATGGTACTGACTAACTGAAAGCTGTGAAAGCAAAAATCTGCCCCCCTGCAGGGAAAGAAGCTGGTCAACAGAAACCAACTCACCGCCCAGACGCCTGGGCAGTTTCAGGAATTGAGGCACAGGTACCTGCACAAGGAGAGGATAGGCTGGGTCAGGCCGTGCACGGCTGATGGCAGGAATGGCTCCAGAAGGGCTGTCTGTGAGGGAACACCCTGGAACTTGCAGGGTACTTGAGTGAGTCTGACTGCAGAATAGAAGTGCCAGAGTTCCTTACAGGGGTCCCCAACCTACGGTGAGTTGTATAATTATTTCATTGTATATTACAATGTAATAATAATAGAAATAAAGTGCACAATAAATGGAATGTGCTTGAATCATCCCGAAACCATCCCTCCCACCCCAGTCCATGAAAAAAATTATCTCCCATGAAAATGGTTCCTGGTGCCAAAAAGGTTGGGGATCACTGCTTTAGAATGTTTGGCACTGAATCAGTGATAATTAAATGCTATAAAACTGAGTAAATAAAAAATGAGGTAGTTACTAAAAATGGTATAATAAGGGAAGTAAAATCATAATATAATGCATGTTCTTGCTGTGAACAATATTTGCATAATAATGACACAAAATTTTAATTTGATAAGAAATGTGATGTAACTAAATTGGGAGGATGGGGAGAGGAATATATGGTAGTTTAGAAAACATAATAGGATTTCAGTCATAAGTCAACACACAATTTCTAAAATTAAAAAAAATCATAAATAGTAGTATAAGCATGTTGTGTAAAAATGTCAAGATTTTGAAGAGAGAGAAGAAAACCTAAGAGTTTAAAGCGTTTCTTCTGAGCAGTGGAGACGGGGAGCAGAAACCAAAGCTCAGGTAGACACAGTAGAGGGCTGCTTGCTTTCCTACAAGTCACGGAGCATCACCTGACTTTTAAAATTATGCACATACACTGCTTCAGTCAGAATTAAATACTTTTTTAAAAGGAATTTCTTGGACATTTTGAAGAATTAAGGAAGAGCATTCCAGACATAAATAGAGCATGTTGCAAAGGCCCTGAGCGAGGAGAGAGCATAGAGCAGAAAGAAAATCAGGGTGCCGGACCCGTCGGAGGATGCGCGGTGTGAAGCCAGACCATGCAGGGTCTTGCAGGTCCTGTTAAAGACCTGGGTCTGAATCCTAGATATAAGGAGAAATGACGAAAATGTTAAAGCAATAACCAAGATGAGCGGCCTGGTCACATTGCCTGTGTCTGTGGAGGAACTTGAGCGTGAAGGGCAGACTGGAGGGGCCCGGCCCTAACACGGAGGCGATGACTTAGACATGAGGTGCTGGCAGTTCGAGCCAGGGTGGTTCTGGGAGGTGGGGAGAAATGAACGGATTCCAGAGACACTCTCAGGTACGAGTGGCAGGATCTGATGACAGACTGAATGAAGGGAAGGAGGTGTCAGCCATGATCCCTCACCCCTGAGGCTGCCAAGAGTTTAGCTCACTTTTTCTCCTTCTGAAGTGCCTTTTTTGGAAGAGGCAGATGCTCCAAAGGGAGAAGTAGCCCCAATTGCTAAGCTCATATTTCAGGTTTTCCCTTGCCTCGAAGATCTCAGCACACCGTCATTTTTCACTGCTTAGCTGGGTCTCTGGTGCCTCGAGGTGACTTTATACTTTGTCGAGTTTTTCTAGTTGTTCCCTGGGGCAGGCCGGCCTAAGTTACAAAGCTTGTCACTGCCTGAGTGGAAGATGCGGTCTACACCCACCTCAGAGACGTGGCTCTCCCCAACTCCTCTGCTTCCCTCACAGAGGTACTGAGGTCTGGAAGTCAGGACCCACGTTCTAGCCCAGACTCCACCGCTAACTTTCTCCGTGATCTCAGGCATGTCCTTTCCCCACCCCGCGCCCCAGTGTTCTCATGTGGTGTCTACCTCAATACCTTGTGGTATGAGGTAGAATGTAGGTACATGGTGATGTTCGTTCAGAGTGAGGTGACCTAAGATCCATAAGACCCATGTGAGAACCACGTCCTGTGGTCTCTGCCAGCAGCCGTGACCCTGAGACTACAGCCCATCAGGCCCTACGGAAACTCTGAGGCGGCCGCTCCACAGGATCTGACGTTCCTGAAACGCCTTCCAACCTCACAGCCACTGATCCAGGTTTTGCGGGGCCTGAAGCTTATATAATTTGGATAATTTGGGAGACTGTCTTAAAAAAAAAAAAAGAATAGAACACATAAAAATCAGGTATAAAGGTGAATATTTATTTAGAATAAAAAATGTCAGTAAATTCAAATTTAAGAGCTAATAAATATCTGTGTTAATCAAGGTTCACACAGAAGGCAGAATTCACAAAGGAATTTGAACAGGTAAAGTTTAATATAGAGAATTATTACCTGGTAACATGGGATTAACTACTAGGGGGTAAAGAGCACACTGAGAGTACGGGAATAGTGGTTAAAGGGAACAGCCATGACCTCTAGGGCCGAGGATACCAAAGGAAGGAACAAATTTTGGAAGAGCCTCTCCAGAGCTGAGACTCAGAGCTTGATAGTGAGGGTGTGGATGTTCTCAGCAAACCCAGTGATTGGTGGAGAAGTTTGCCGAGGTGTCACAGGCCAGGTCTGGCAAGCAATAGAACCATCTGCTGGCCTGTGGACTAGATTTGCTGGGAAGGTCGCCTATCAGGGGACCAGGGAGATCACTGGGAAGCTGGCTGGAATGTTGGCAGAACTCACTGGAAGCCACCCGCTGGGGTAGCCCTGAAACTTGTTGGGGTAAGCACCGCGAGGTGTGACCAAAGCCTCAGAAACAGAAAGAGAAGAAAGCATACCAGAAACAGTGGGCCCTTTGTCCCCCACTGTCCCTCCACCACCCTCCTCTGACAAAGCTGGGCATTATGCCTGCAGGTAAAGGAGAAACGTTTGCATAGCCTGGTTCTGGGTCGGTCGTGCAAAGCAGAGCGAAGAGGGTTGGTAGGAGCAGAGAGGCAGCAAAGTGATAACTGGCACAAATGCAAATCAAAACCACAGTGAGGTCTCACCTCACACCTGTTAGGATGGCTGTTATCCAAAGTCAGGAGGTAAAGATAACAAGCGCTGGGAAGATGTGGAGAACAGGGAACCCTTGCACAGTGTTGGGAATATAAAGTAGTACAGCCATTATGGAAAACGGTATGGAGGTTCCTCCAAAAATTACAAGTAGAACTACCATATGATCCAGCAACACTACTTTCGCGTCTATATCCAAAGGAAATAAAATCACAATCTTGAAGAGATATCTGCACTCACATGTTTACTGCAGCGCTATTCACAATAGCCACAGTAAGGAATCAACCTGAGTGTTCGTCAATGGATGAACAGATAAGAAAAGGTGCCGTGTGTGTGTGTGTATGTATATATAATAAAGTATTATTCAGCCTTAAAAAAATAAGAAAATCTTGTCATTTGCAACAACATGGATGAACTGGAGGACATTATGCTAAGTGAAATAAGCTTGACACAGAAAGACAAATACTGCATGATCTCACTTATATGGGGAATCTAAAAAAGGCCAAACTCATAGAAAGGGTAGAACGGTAGTTATGAGGGTCTGGGGAGTGGGGGAAATGGGAAGGTGCTCGTCGGAGGGTACAGACTCAGTTATAGGATGAGCAACTTTTGGAGACCTAAGGTGCAACATGGTGACTATAGTTAACAGTACCATTTTGTATACTTGAAATTTGCTAAGAGAGTAGATCCCAAGTGCTCTCACCACAAAAAATTTTAAAAATGGTAACTATGTGAGGTGCTTGATATGTTAATTAGCTTGA
The DNA here is from genome assembly GCA_004363605.1 of Indri indri. Taxonomy (NCBI): domain Eukaryota; kingdom Metazoa; phylum Chordata; class Mammalia; order Primates; family Indriidae; genus Indri; species Indri indri. The sequence continues at coordinate 13,424 of RJWJ010002123.1, forward strand.
TTGTGGCAATCATTTCACAATATACATGCATATCAAAACATCCCATTGTATACCTCAAATATGTACAATTTTTTTGGTCAGTTATACCTCAATAAAGCTGGAAAAAAATCCAAGAAAATTACTTATCACATCATCATAATCATTATTATTCATTAACTACCTTATTATATATTTCTCCTACCTCTTTTGGCTTCATACTCTTGGACTTGAATGCCTCTTCATATGACAATGACTCTGTGATATCGTTTTCTATGGAGAGAATAAAAGGTGATTCAGTTCTTCTAGCATGCTCAATGCAGATGTATTTTTTTAGTATTGATAGTTTATAATTGGTTTTTCCCACCTTCATAGCCTCTTATTGATGCCACCTCTGTAACTGCACCCCCAGTCCCTTCAATATCTTGGAGTGAGGGCCTGGGGTGTCAATGGGTGTGAGGTGGAGGACAAGGGGGTGACCTCCCAGCAGGGAAGCAGGCTGTCACTAGGGATGTGGCACAGGTAGAGAGCAGGCCCGCCTGGCGCAGCACACCAAGCCTAGGTGTGCTAGACTGTTGCTTCCTCCCCTCTGTCCTGGAGGAGAACACACTGATCCTGGGGAGGGCCCTGGCAAGTGAGGGGCTTTGAGGCTGAAGTGTACTGGACTTCACCATCAATCCACCTTTGCCTCTACAGAACAGCAAAACTGACTTCCTACCCTGTCTCCAAAAGCCTTTGATGATTTCTGAAATTCTTCCTTACCCTCAAACGGTGCAGACATTATTCAAAGGATGCTACGCTTAAGAAACAGTTTGAGAAATGAGGCAGCCTCTGGGGATAAATATCTAGACCTCCTCCCAAGGGACCATTTGAGAGGCAACTGCAGTCACCAAAACTCCAGCAGGTTATTTGTTTAAGGACACAGTTTCATGAACACCAACTCCTATCACATAGAGATATTGTTATCCTCTTTCATCAACCATATCACTTCTTTCAAACATGAAATAACTTTTGAAACAGGGATGACTGTGGTCAGAATCAATATTTCTCCCTGAGCTGAGCCTACTTCAGAGAACAGAGCATCTTGGCTAGTTTTGCTCTTATCTGATAACCCCAGGCAGCAAGCAGGAGGGTGGCTAATGATCTCTCGGTCTCTGCTCCCACCCCCATCCCATCCCCCGCTACGGCATCTGTATCCTGAGCCACACGCACTTGGATGGAAAACTAACGGGTTTGACACGTCGTTAATGATATTCTTATTCATGGTTTGCCCCCACCCTCACGCCCCCTTCCAGCTTTCTTCTATATTCCTGGGGAGAAAACAGCACTTACAGGCACTAGAAAGTTTAGGGCTATTTTTTTTTCAAACGTTACTCTTAGTGTGGGCTTGGGGACAGGGAGGGGGGCGGGAGGCAGCATCTGTCCCATGGGAAGGGACACTAAGACCCCAGAGAGGTTTATTGCTTCAGCCATGTCTCTGCCCTCTACCTGGTATTCTCAGACTCCGAGTATACCAATCTCTTTACACTCTCTGCCACCTTAGTCATATTACCTCTATTACAAGAGAGAACTCAACTACCACTCAAAAGCCAGAGCAACTTTTAAATAATTAATTATAATTTTACAAGTAATTCTTTAGATTGCATGGCAACAAAAAAGACAAACTGGGAAAATATTTGCAGCTTATATCACAGACAATGGGTTTCTATATCTCACATAGCAAGACCCTAGAAATTCTACATACCAACAATATACAAACACTAATATACTAAGAAAAGAGATGCCATTTGCAGTAGCCACTGAGCCCTTGGAGTGCCAGAGAAAGGCTGGGGTATGGGAACAGGTGGGGAACATCTGTGTGCTGTGCTTTGTCACTAGGCCCTTGCCATGGGCTGAATCGTGTCCTCCAAAAATTCGTATGTTGAATTCCTAACCTCTAGCACCTCAGAACAGGACGGTGTTTGGAGATAGGGTCTTCACAGTGGTAATGGAGTACAATGAGGTCACTAGGATGGCTGCTAATCCAATGTGACTGATGTCCTTCTGAGAAGAAGAAATGTGCATGCAGACACGTGCAGAGGGAAGACCACGTGAAGGCAGGAAGAATAAGCCAGCCACAAGCCAAGGACAGAGGCCTCAGGAGGAACCAACCCTGCCAACACCTGCATTGCAGACTTCTGGTCTAGAGAACTATGGGAAAATACACTTCCGCTGTGTGACGCCACCCACTCTGTGGCATTTTGTTATGGCAGCCCTGCAAACGAATACAGCCCTGACGCTGTCCAGTTTGACCCAGAGAATCATGGAGACTGTCTCACTTTCTATCTCCATGATTCTGCCAATTGTGAGCTTCCTTCTCAGTCCAGCTTCCTGAAACATGGCCACAGGCAGTTGTTGTGACCCAGGGAAGGGCTCTGATTGGTCCAACATGTGTCAAGTCTTCATCGGTTGACCAATAACTGAGGCAAGGAAGGTGGTATAGAATAATTGGCTCAGACAGAATCAAATGCCCACTTTCGACCAATCAAAGGTGCTGCCTGCCACTGACACCCATCTTGCTACTTCAAAGCGAGCCAGAGTTCCCATGGTCATTTGCTATTCTCTGCCCTTCTAAAGTGTCACCATAAGCAGAGTTCCCATGTATATGGACAAGTGAGGTGGTCACTGACCAGTGGACTCTGGAAATCCAGGAGGACTTAAGATCACAAAATATCTCCCTCAACCACAGACCACTGTGTCTGGAATTATACTCTCAGCATGTTGCCTTTTGGAGCTTCTCCTACATGGACCAACTGTCTTTTAAAACACACATGCTCCTGGTAGTGGTTACACATGGAGCTAATTGTTGCCATGTTACTAATATCTTAGTTGCTTCCTTTTTTACTTGTAGGAGAATCTGAGGGAGAGTCCTAAAGACTATGGAAAAGTCCAAGCAATGGTTCTGTAAGAGGGAAGTGAGGGGCAAGACAAGAATTTCACAAACTTAAAACTTTTGTTGGAGCTGCCTCTGCCTTTGAGTTTCAGGAAAGGACGTTTCCATATTAAATACAGAGTCAACATACATATGTGAACTTCTCATTTGAAATGGCTTCTTAATCTAGGGGTCCCAACATATTCGTAGACTTAGGAAAGAAAATACACAAGTCCTTTATAATTATTCCTTTATTAGTTCCATGATTTAACTACGTTCCCCAAAAGAAAAAGTCAGAGAAATATCCCAAGATTTCAGCTCCTGTCTCCCACCAACAATTTAAAGCTCTGGGTACAAAAGCTCTATCTTCCCCAGATCAGCAGCTTTTAGAAGTTTCTCAGTCTTAAGGTTTCATTTGTAACAAGTTGCAGCCAAACGTCATGTGCCCTAGTCATGCACTAGGAGGGAGTTGTGGGAGGTGGGCTCAGAATGGATCTGGACAACAGGTGATCAAGTCCCAGGAGAGCGACAAGGGCAGGTGATGGCAAAGAGTGCTGGGAGAGTGGGCAAGCAGTTGGGTCAAAGGAACCAGGCCTAAGAATTAGAGGAACAAAGAGCAAAAGACCCAACCTACAGAATCTGGACCATAAGACTGGCCAATACCTAGGCAAGGGGCCTGGGTAACAGGCCTGTGCCAGGAGCAGCAAGACCATTTGAGGATCCCAGACTGAGAATGGATGCCAGGGACTCCCTTCTGCATCTGGACCTGGCCAAAGTTGAGTGCCAGTGGGATCTGGCAGGGTTTCCAAGCACGTCTCTGTGGATCCCCTGTCTGCCTCTGAATCTCCCAGTCGGCTTGTTTAAAATACAGATTCCTGAGCTACCCCTCATCCAGAGACACCTTCCCCCACCAGACTCACTGAATCTAAATCTTCAGGGCCAGGGCTCAAGAAAAAGCATTGTCACAGCCCCCCGACAATGATTTTTATGTACCTAAACTATCAGGACTTTACTGAATTAGAGGTTTTCACCTTCACAGAGAGCTAAGTGGGTGTCCCTAGCTGGAAGGGGAGTCTGGATATCAAAACAGCAGCCAAAAGCAGTACTTTTCCAATTTAGTAAATCTGGAAAGTCTTGCCCATTAGTCCGTCTCCTGCCCCAACCTTGGCCTTTCCGCGCTCCCATTCCTGGTCTCATGGTATCCCCACTTGGAGCTCAGCTTGACTCCTAGAGTCCAGAGTGGCAGGCATGGGAGGCAAGTCCTCAGGTTCCCCTCTCATGACTGTGTAGGGACTTAGAGTAAGGTCACTCCTCCTGGCACAGGGTGAGACATTCCCATGCCAACCCTGGGTTCCTCCTCCAATCAGAGATTGCTTTGATTCCTATTTTTACTGTATCTCTGCTGGTGTCTTAGAGAATTGAGGCCCGGGCCCCAGTTGCTGCCCGTTAGAATTCTTTTTGCTTGAACCGTGTCTGGAGACTCTGCTTTGCCTGGTTGAACCTCTCCTTCAGACTCCAGCCAACCAGCCCCCAGCCCAAGTGCATATCGAGTGCCAAACCTGGCACTTAGTAGTTATTCAATCAAAATGTATAGAAGGGATGGCTATGGGAATGGGTAGATGAATGGATAGATGGATGAATTGATGGTTCGGTGGATGGATATGTTGCCCCTCCCTTTTAACTGGCCCCGCCGCCCCCGACCAAGTGGAGACATGGCATTGATCTAAGGTGAAGTCACGAGACAACTCTGTCTTGTTCTGCAGTCACCCTTGAGCAGCCTCTGGTAAACCACTTCTACTAGAGTGACATGGGCAGCTGTACAGCTTTCAACCACCAGTCTATGACTCAAGATAACTGAGAGAATGGCTGTCAACCCCAAAATCCAGGATATTTCTTTGGGTGGCCTACAGGGCCCATGTTCAATAATGAATCAGTCCTCTCTCTGCTTCACTTTGATACCCCAAACATAGCATTACTCAGAGGCTCATTAAACTGCCAGACTGAAACCTTAGATCTATCCTCACAAAAAAAAAATCACTACGGCTGCAAACATTAAGCATTCAAAGGAGACCAACTACACACTTACTCAGTAGAGTCAGGTCTCAGCTTCTCCACCTGTAAAACTAGGCCCAGTCCCCAGATCCCTTAGGATGAACCAGCGGCTCCCAATGCCAGGAAAGCGCTTCAACAGCATCAGGTGAGCTGTACAAATGAGAGGTAATTTGACAAGTCGGCCAGCACAAGCAGCCAGTCAAGTCAATGCAGAGTGCTCTAATGCACTTAAAAGCCCAGAAGCAAGCCTGCGCTGAGTAATAATGGCCTAACACCACCAGGGATTTCCCAAGTCTAATTTCCAGTCCTGATGGCCACGGTGTTCCATCTCCACTGGGCTAATTAAGGCACAGTGGAGACAGAAGCTGACAGAGGAGCTCACCCTGGCCTTGGTCTGGATTTATGGGGAAGAGAAGTTGCCAAGAAGGTAAATTAGACATCAGTGGGGCTTCCCCTAGGATGATGAGGTCTCAGGGGCATGAAGACAGTGAGATTCAGAGTGAATATAGATCAATGCTACAGAGAGACTAGGAGGTGTGGGGGTTATAGCAAGGGCTGTCCCGTTTGCTAGCCATGTGGTCCTGGTCCACTTCACCGTTCAAATCCTTAATTTCTTCATCTGCAAATTATAGCTAATATTACCTATCTTGAAAGGTTGTTGTGAAAATGAAATGTGTGTAAAATGGTGTATTGGGCCTGGTACAGAATGAGTACCCAATAAATGGAAGCTATTTTTAGATTATGTTAATGTTGTTGATATTTTATGCTACAGTAAAATATCCATACAAGTAACCAACCCTTAGAAGTGAAAGTCTGTTTATCTTTCATACCCAAAGACTCAGCCTAGCTCTGAATGGGACATATACTACTTTGGGGAAGATATATTTATATGGGATGTATCCGTCTATCTGACTTTTCCCATCAGCTGTCACAAACGACCAGTGACTTTGGCCAGAACTTATGCAATTTATCTCTCCCTCAAGCATTGCATAATATTAGCTCTGGATGTTTCTCCCCATTTCTAGCCATCCTTTCCCCACCAGTGCCATGATCCCCATTGGACCAACATCTAGGAAAGCCTGGCCCGTGCTTCCTGCAAGTACAGAGGAAGCCATGCCTCTCTCCTAACCATCCTCATTGCCAACTCTTCCCAGAATCGGCTTACCAACATAACATCCCTGCTTCTGATCCCCCACTCTTATCCAACTGCTAGAGGTTAGAGTTATACTTTTCAGCCCAGTAGAAATAAAGCAAAGAACTTTCTACTGACGAGAACTGTCCAACATATATACATACATACATTGAGAGAGAAAATTTCAAAGGATCAAAGTCTAACTTAAGATTACATCAAGTTTATACATCAGAAGACACATTATTATTAAGATTTTAATTCTCCCCCAAATTAATCTATAGATTAATACTAATCAAAATCCCAAAGGGCATTTTTTTGTAGAAATGGATGAGTTGATTACAAAATATATGCAGAAATGCAAAGGACCTAGAATAGTCAAAGCATTCTTGAAAATGAAGAACGAAGCTTAAGAACACACACACTACATGATTATAAAATTTACTCTAAAGCTACAGTAATCAAGAGAATGTGGTAGTAGTGTGATAACGGAGAAATAGGTTAATGGAAAAGAATAGAGAGTCCAGAAATAGACCCACTCATATAAAGACAATTGATTTTCAACCGAGGCACCAAGGCAATTCAATGGGGAAAAGAAAGTCTTCCAAAAAATGGAGCTGAAACAACAGGATAAATGAACAGGGGAAAAAATGAGCCCTGACCCCTATTGCACACCACACACAAAATTAATTTGAGCTTGATTACAGATCTAAACGTAAAAGCAATGACTATAAGGCTTCTAGGATAAAAATGGGAAAATAGGCAAAGATTTCTTAGAAAGGACACAGAAAGCACTAAACATGAAAGAAAATTTTGATGAACTGGACAGCATCAAAATCAAAATAATCTGCTCATCAAAAGACACCACTGAGAAAATGAAAAGAACTGCAGGCTGGGAGACAACAGCACAATACATATATCTGACCACAGACTTGTATTCAGAATATATAAAGAACGCCCACAGATCTATAATGAAAAGACAAACAGCCCAATTAAAAGTAGGTGAGAGATTACAACAGCCATTTCATAAAAGAAGATACACAAATGACCAATAAGCACATGAAAATATGCTCAGCATTATTTGTCATCAGGGAAATGCAAGTGAAAGTCACGAGATCCCATCTCATAAACACCAGGATGGCTACAATGAAAATGATTTACAGCCACCAAATGTTGGCAAGAATGTGGAGCAACCAGAACTCTCCCTCATTGCAGGTAGGAATATACAGCCAAATAGCTACTTCAAAAATGGTTTGTCAGTTTCTTATAATGCTAAACATACAACCATCTATGATGTGCTGGGTATTATATTTACTCAAGAAAAATGAAAACATTTTTCCTTACAGAGATTTATATATGAATGTGTATAGCAACTTTATTTATAACAGCCAAAAACAACCAAATGTCCATCAATAGGAGAATGGATAAGCATATTTTAACATAGTCACACAATGGACTACTTCTCAGTTATAAAAATGAATGTATTATAACAACTGATACATGCCACAACATGGATGAACCTCAACAATATTATGTTGCGTAAATGAAGCAAAGTGCAAAAGAGCACATACTATATTTTTCACTTATATGAAGTTCAAGGACAGGCAAAATTAATCTGTAGTGATAGAATTCAGGATAGTAGTTGCCCTTGGGGCACAGGGATTTACTAAAAGGAGGCATAAAAGAACTTTCTGGACTGATGGAAGTATTTTTTTTTTTTCGAGACAGGGTCTCGCTCTGTCATGCAGGCTACAGTGCAATGGCATCATCATAGCTCACTGCAACCTCAAACTCCTGGGCTCAAGTGATCCTGCTTCAGCCTCCTAAGTAGCTGGGACTATACATGCCTGCCACCACACTCAGCTAATTTTTCTAGTTTTTGTAGAGATGGGATCTTGCTCTTGCTCAGGCTGGTCTCGAACTCCTGGCCTCAAACAATCCTGCTGCCTCAGCCTCCCGAATTGCTAGGATTACAGGCATGAGCTACCGAGCCCAGCCATTGAGATCTATGCATTTTGATGAATGTAAATTTTACCTAAAAATGAAAAAGACCTTTAAACACACACTTAATTCTAGTTAGTAGGTTTGCTTTTTCACAATGGGATATGTTATCAATTCAGAAGCTACTGTCTGAGTTCTAAGCTGGAGCAAATGAGTAAATTTATTGAGGATAATGGAAGTCAAATTTCTCACTGTTGGAGAAGGGAGTTACGAACATGGAAAGGGAGAATACTACAATAAATCTTTGTAGTGCTGGATTGCAACAGAAGTATCAGTATAAATGTTCTATAATATATGGCTTTTAATTTATAGATTGATTTAAACATAAATCTAAATATAAGAAATAGATAAATAGATAGGTCTTCTGGCCCTGACAATTGAGAGGGCTGTTGCAATGAACACTCGGTGCCCAGATTCTTATTTCTAAATGCCATTCTTCACTAAAGGAATAATGGCTACTTGGAGAAAAAGCTGATTCCAGGGTTGGGGCAGGGACATCCAACATGGACCTGAAATATCTTGTTGCACCAAAAAGCATGGATCTGTTCTAAAAATGATAGGAACATGTCTAAACAACACAGGAGCCCACCTAAGAGGCTCCCACTGGCCAAATCTTGCACATCTTGGGAATCAAACTAAATAATCACGAGGGAACAATCTGAGTATCAATTAGATGAAATATAACCCACTGAGTAAGAATCCACAAGCCCACTCTGATATAAACAAACATATACACAGTTCTCTCTTCGACATAAAATAAATGATACGTGTGGAAGGAATGACAGAGTTCTCAAGTTATCAGTGGATGCCAGAATTAGTGGATGAAAGCTTGAGGAGTATCAGGATATTTACATAATCTCAAAATATCTCCCATAAATTACGTATTAATTACAAAAGGAAAATCAATAACTTTATAGAGAAGAAACTTGGTAGACACCTTCTTAGCCAAGTGATCAAAGTTAACATCACTAATATTGGGACAAACTGACATACTGTCCCTCCTAACATGGCACAGACAATAACACAAAATCACTACTGTGGCATGTCTTCCAAAAATGAAAAACCTAAATATAATCATGAGCAAACACCAAACACACACAAACAGATGGACATGCTATAAAATAACTGACCTCCACCCTTTAAAATGTCAAAGTCATGACAGGCAGAATAAGACTGAGGAACTGTAACAGATTAAAGAGATAAAGATTCATGACAACTAAATGCAAAGAATGATCTGAACTGGATTCCGGACCAGAAAAGAATAGCTATAAAGGACATAACTGGGACAACTGACAAAATTGAATGTGGACTGAGGATGGACAGATAATACCATATCAGTGTTAAACTTCTCAATCGTAATCATTATACTGAGATTATGTAAGAGAATGTCCTCATTCATGGGGGGAAATACACACTGAGGTATTGAGGAATAAGGAGGCCAATGTCTGCTATTTACTCTCAAATGACTCAAATAAAAATAATAGTAAGGACATATATGATACATATGTATGTGTGTGTATGTATACACACATGCACACACACATATACAGAGAGAATGATAAAAGCAATATATTAATACGGCAAGTGGTGAATCTGGATAAAGAGTAGACAGACGTTCTTTGTGCTATTTTTGCTACTCTCTTTAGAAAATCTGAAATTACATAAAAATAAAAAGTTTTAAAAATTAGTTCTTTTGACTCTGGATTCTTCTCAAATATACCAAGAATGAAACTTATTCCATTCCCATGCCTCCAAACTCATGGAAAAAATAGAGAAGAGATATCTTTAATGAGTTAAAGCTGTACAAATCTGTGAAATCCGATGGTGACAAGAGAGCCTGCTAAAAGCCAACACGTGTCGCAGCACATAAGAGTTTCTAGTTGGGTCTCCAGGGAAGCAGGCTCTGAAACAGGGGTGCAAATGTGGGACCTTTCTTAGCGAGGGTTACAGAGATCAACACCTGGGGAGAGAAGGGAAGGAAGCTGGACTAGAGGATTGGGCAGAGAGAGGAATTGACCTGTAATGTTGTCTTCACAAAGACCTCAGTCCTTCCCACATGGATCTCTGGAGCTGGGATGGCCCTTCAGAGAGTCCTGACTTCCGGCCAGGAGGCTGGACCTTCATATCCCTGCACCAACTAGTCATTAGATGTGAGCTTCCCTAGGAAGAAGGCATGGCCTTGGGTGACACAATTCTCTCCAAACAAGGCAATTTCAAAGAAAGCTGACACCTGAGAGCTATTTGCTGGTAGCACTCCTAGCAACTGGACAAATGAGTCCCTCAGTCCTGAGGGGGATCTCCTAGGCACGTAGTTACAATGTGCCTCTTAGAACCTCTTAGCGAGCAGGGTATGTTTTCCAGAAAGTAAGCGTCATCATTGTGAAAAGATCCTTTGAGATAGAATTGCAGGTCCAGAGGGTCATAGTTCAATGCCATGGGTCATTCCTACACCCTATGTTGACAACTTAGCTAACTGAAAGACGAGGATTCCACAGGAAAGCAGGGTCAAGGGGGGATGAGGGACAATCATAGTCAGATCACAACAGAGGGAAACTGGGACTTAAAGGACCGTCTGTGAAGGACCCCAAACTCCCAAATGCTGACAGCTCACCGGGAATTGCTCAAGAACAAAAAAAAAAAAATTTAAGTAAGAAAAAGTTGAAGACCTTAAAACTTTCTACTTTATTTTAGTAGTTAGGAAACCACATTCAAAGAAGATGAAACATAAACCGGATCTTTGCATAAAAATGCAAATTAAATCACAATAGAAATTATCCAAAGACATAAAGGAAGAGTTTATATGTGTAGTCTCTTATAATCTCAACAAAAGTATGGAACAATATGATTTATCTCAAAAGAAAGAGACTCAAAAGGAGAGATGCAAGAGATAGAAGACTTCAAGGTGAAGATGATTAAGACAACCAAAGGAGATGAAAAATTAGTTGCAGACCTTAGGAAAGAAATGAAAGAAAAAATAAAAAGAGCCATTCAAAACCATGTAAAATATGGCTGAAAATACGGGTAATTTCATGCAGATAAGTTTAAGAAAATCATTCAAAATTAAACAGAAAAAAATAAGGATATGTAAAATTATTGAGGAAATATAGATCTGGAAAGCAAAAGAAATCAAACACATAACTAATTTGGTGTTCCTAAAGAACAGAAAAAAAATCAAGATATTAAAGAAAATATCTTGCCTGAATTAAAGACATAAATCTTGAAAAGCAAAGACCTCAAAGAGAGAAAATGATGTGGACTGATCAACACCAAGACATATCTGGATGAAGAGAATAGACTGGGATTATGAATAAAGAATCTTACGGGAATCCATATGATAAAAGCCAATCATAAACATGGATGGGACAGGGAATCGGGCTGACCTCAGACTTTTCCACAGCAACAATTTGTGAGAAATGCCTATAAAAGTAACGAATAATAAAGAAAATGAAATAATAAAGAAATGAAAAGGCAACCAGAGTTTTATAACCAGCCAAGATGTCCTCCAAGTAAAAAAGCAATAGAGCAACATTCTCAAGCATGCAAGCAAAACCTTAGGAATTATAGCTCCCAGGAGATGAGTCAAAAGAAGCAACTCAGGAATAGAAAGATGTGCTGAGAGGATTGATGTTGAGCATTGAAGTCATTTAAATGATAATAGCTGGTTAACATTTATTGACCACTTATGTGCTAAGCATTGTTTTGAGTTTTACAGGCATTAAATCATTTAATCTTTACATCAACTCTGTAAGGTAAGTACAGTACTGCCAGGTCGCACAACTCCAGGGGATACCATTGATCAGGACAGAGGCGGTTTTCTGCTGTGTTTGGTTTTTAGGGTTGGGGGTTTAGGTTTGTTGATAAACAGAATGAAAAAAGCCAAGGAAGGAGAGGAACCAAGAGAAGTTACAGAAAAGAGAACAGTTGATATAACAAGGCCAAGAGAGACCCAATCAGAATCAGGTGTGAGAATAGTCTTAGAAAGATGTAGGTACAATTCTGAGCTAAGTGGAGATAAAACACTTCTAAATAGCAGGCAAGGAAATCAGACAGCTTATTCATGGGCATCTAAAAACTTAAAAATATGTTTGAATGAAGACAAAATTCTCTGCTGTTCCAAATCCTAATTTATTTTGTGACTTGCGAACACAGGTGAGTCTTTCTCACATGGTACAGTAGATGTGGTAAAAAGCTAGAGGTGTCAGAGGTGGTGCTGGCAGACTCCCTGACACGTGCTGGTGAAGAGTGGGCTTGTCACAAGTCCGGGCTGGGCTCCAGAACCCGCAAGGAGCAGCGGGCCTTTCCAGTAGCACGGCCCAGCAAGCAACTTGTCTTGGAATCAGGATAATGCAGTAGCTCAGCACTTGTCACTTTCTAGTCCGCCTCTGGACCTGGATCCAAGAGATTTGCTGCAGCCCACATAGACTGACAACATTCTTTGTGTTTTATTAATACACTTTTCTCAATGACTTTACTGTGCACTCAGGATTCTCAAAACGAATTGATTTTATCAGAGCCAGCTAGCAAAAAGACCGAGGGGAACTACGTAATTCAGCGGCAGGGACTGCCTGAGAGTCCCAGACTTTTTTTCTAGCTTCTCTGGAAGGCAAGTTTTACAGCAGGAGTTTTGCAGTTTCTCTCCCTCTTCCTCAGGAGAGCCAACCTTCATGCTGCAGAGCACATAGTTTATTTCAAGGAGCTGTGGATTTGGGCCCCTTTTTTCATCTTTCATGCATTTTTCCTGTTATGCCAGGGGTTCTCAACCCTGACACTATCGATCGACATTTTGGGCTGGATAATTCTTTGTTGTGACAAGGAGTGGAAGGGGTTCTGCCCATTGTAGGATGTTTGCCTTCTACCCACTGGACAGCAGAAGTACCTCACTCCCCACCAGTTGCGACAAACAAATATGTCTTAAGATAGTGCCAGATGTCCCCTCAGGGGCAAAATTGCCTCTGGTTAAGAACCACTGTCTTAAACTGAAATTTTACAAAAGATTTTGGATATTTTATAACTGCTACACTTTATAGCCAGTCTATTTACTCCCCATTCAAAGCTTTTGTAAAAACCTGGGTGAGGTATAATCCCAGTGTTCTACCATCTCCCCAGGCATCTGCCCATCTCTCTGTATTTGCAAATTACAATGCCTCATTGATCCTTCCTTTCATAGATTCCATTATCCATTCGTATTTTGAGAGATGTTTGCTCACATCACGTCTGCTGTGTCTAATGGTCTCAGTAATTTAAAAGCTTCCTGCCAGCAGGCATTTCCCACTATTGACCATGGTCTTCTGGAAAACGTATGGCCAGGTCCCCCACCCCATTCCAAAGCTTCAGGTGTCATCTTGTCTACAAAGTAATTGAGCATTGAGAGTTTGTATTCTCTTATTTGTAATTTTGGTCTCATGGGGATGCTTATGGCATAGAAACAGCAGTAGCAAGAGGACTCTGGATTGAGAGTCACAGGAAAAAGATTATTGTCCTTTCTCTGCCCCCTCCCATTCTCAATGGTTTTTCTTTTTTAAATCATTCGGATGCTTCTTAATTTCAGACAGGTCTTATGGTTCTAGCTGTATTCAGAAATCTATATTGCATTTTACCATATTAGCAAACCGTTTTATATTTTCTTGAAATAGTTTTATAATCTGAAAGCGCTTCCATGTGGTAGAACTGACTCTCCTCAATTTTGCTTAAGGAGGAAAAAAGAATATATGCTTCACAGCTAATCTGCCTATTATCCCAAGTGAATTTAGCAAAGGCTTCTCCTCTGAGCCAACTGCTTCTCTCCATTTCTTCCACCCAAACTCCATGACACATATGTGCTTTCCAGTCCTACCAACCACAGCTGTGAGTATTCTGTACCTCTGTCTCTGGAAAATTGTTCAACTCATGTCATTTGCTCTGTCATTCACTCGGGTAGACGAATCCAGACTCTGCACAGGAACAAAGTATGCCTTTCAAAATGCAAACCGATCTCCACCACATCGCCAACTTTAACACACTTCAGGACTTCTCGTTGCCCCTTAAAGGAAGATTAACCTCCTTCCCATGGCCCGTGAAGCCTGACAGTCCCCTCCATCCCACCCCCACCATCCACCTTCCTCTCCAGCCTCGTCTTGCACCATGCAGCCCCTCCCTCCACTGGCTCTCTCTCTGTCCCTCTCCCAGTCACTCACACCCAACGTGGTCTTCACTCCCTGTTCTCCTGCCCAGAATGGCACCACTGCCCATTTAAGCTAAGTGAACTGCTACTTATTCTTAGGTTTCAGCTCAAGCACAGCCTTCCCAGGAAAGCGTCACATCCTCCAAACCTAGCTCAGTGCTTGACATGCAGTGAAAGCGCAATACACATCAAACAGACTCATGAACAACAGAGCTAACAAAGAGGCTCAGAAAAACTGCCCAAGTGTTCTCAAGGTCACCGGACAAAAAGTGGAAGAGCTAGCATTCGGATATATAGAAACAAAGAACATAGTATTTTCTATTTCATCACCCTGTTTCCTAGAGGGGAAAATAATGAAAATAAGGAGCCAATTTACGGATAAGGGGGAGAAATTCTAGGTGAGCAGCTGGACTGGTCTCTTCCTTGCCAGAACGGACATTGGTGGCTAAAGAAAGGGCTGGGGGGGAAGGGCTGGGAGGAGGCAGGTGGTGTTTGCCGGGAACAGTGGTCTGGCTGACAAGCCAGGACAGGGGTGGCTGTGAACAGGCAGGGCAGACAGACCAGGGCCCAGAGCAGGCAGGTCACGTGGGAGGGCAGTGCGCCCAGATAGCCACAGCCAGCGTGGCCCTTCCTGAGCACGTGTGGCAGCCTTGAGCTGGAGTGGAGCGAACAGGGGGATGTGTCGGACACAGAATCTCAGACGGCTCAGGCCCAAGGAGCCCTCCTCGATGATCCGTCCAACCTCTGGCTCAACATCTGCATCATCCCAGCACTTCTTGAGCACACCCATCACTACAGACCCTTTGTTGAGCACCTATTCCCCTCTGGAAAGAAAATAGCTCTGCTGAACTGTTAGAAAAAGAATTCTAACTTACTTCTATCCTCCTGTGAATGTACATCTGGCAAGATGGTTTTTTAACATTAATATGTGTAGGCAACTAGCATATTTCTTTTTATTCACAGGCTGCTTTAACATCCATAGCTCTATATCTCTTTTGGTATTTGAATGTGGAAGTGTTTTTTTCTTTAGATATCTAAAAAGATGAGAGCCTTTGGCCCAGGAATTTCCACACACAATGCTATACTTCTAAATGGATTTATGAAAAGTTGTCTCAGAACTTTTGTCTTCTTGCTGCTGCTCAAAGCCACTGGATACAATGTCTGTGTCCTCTGAAAAAATGTGGGTTTTATTTTAAAATTAGATCCTCGGGTTAATTTAAAGATTATGCCAAGTGTATGTTCCAAATCCACTCATTCCATCTGACCTGCAGGAACACATCTGCTCCGGGTTGCCCCACCCCGACTTCTGACGGTGGCATATGTCTGATTCCTTTGATTAAAGAGAAGGGTTTGTTAGGATGTCATGTACAGTATATCAAAGAAGATCAGGCACCCGTCTGCAAGTCAGATGACAAAAGGAGTGATCAAGACGGGTACGGCTGAGCAGACATTGTGAAGAGTCGGCTCAGGGAATGAGTCATAATTTGCAAAAGCATTTGCTAGCCGTGGTTTTGGTAATAATCACGCACCAGTCCCAGGGTCTGCAACACTCAGTGAAGCAAAGTAATTTCCCAAACATCCATCTGTCCCAAGTACAGAATTCCAACCAAACTGCAGGACCAGCACGGCAAGGGAGATTCCACAACATTTGGCAATAATTTTCCAAACTGGGATTTGTCCAGCTATTCAGTGGATGGATCTAGATTAAGAAAATGCCTCACCTTTAATCAAAGCATGATGAAAAGCTTTTGTTCCTGAGTAGCAAGGCTGCCCACGAACATCATTTCCTTTGTATCTGAAAGAAGTACACATTGTTTTCTGCATATGTTTGGCTTCCACCTGGGCACATCTCTTAGACTTTCCGTATCTCACAGATGTCGCTGTCCATCTTGGTGCTGAGAGATGGGAGCAGAAATAATGCTTCCTGCATGGAGCCGCTCCCGAAACGTCTTGGTCCTCTCCATTCAAAGTGTAGGTTTCTAAGTTTCCTGCGGGAAACTTGGTAGGAATGTGGAATCTCAGGCCCACCCCAGACCTACTGAATCAGAACCCACATCTTAACGTCATGGCTCAGCAGAGTCGGCCTAATCTTTTTTAAGATAGGAAATGATTTTTTTGCCATTTATTAAAAATACAAAGCAGGTACTTTGTGAACTATTTTTGTGTGGTACTCTTTTTTCAAAACATATTTATTAAGTGACTAGTATGTGTCAAACCCAGCACTAGGAGCTGGGATAAAACAGTGAACGAAAAAGGGTCTGCCCCCTCGGAACTTAATTTCTACGACAATAGATGTATTATATTTTAGAAAAAGCTTTTTTTTTTTCTGTCTTCAGCATCATGTGTGTCTTCTACTGCTGCCTGTGTGCACGCTGTTTTCTGGTGTGGCATCTTTTAACGGAGAGTGTCACAGAGTAGAGAGTGGCCAGTGTGTACAGGTTGTCCTTGGCCCCTGGAGGATCCCTCGTGCCCTGTGGGTGCCCTGTGCTCCCTTTCCTGCCTGAGGCTGAGGGCAAGTTTCCTGCTCTTTGTCCTATGCCGGCCCCCCATCCCAGTTCTCCAGGCCACCGAGAGTCCCACAGCTGGGGACGAATGCCCCCTTGCAAGTAGGGATGTTGTTTCAAAAATTAAGAGGCAGGAAAGCAGAATACCATTCTGGGTTTTAAGTCTAGCCTGTGCATGAAGCCGTGAGGAAGCTTCATGGGGAGATTTTAGCTGGCTCCTTTGTCTTAGCCCTGGCGTCCTCTGCTGAAGAGAACGTCCCTTGGCAGGGGTAGGCAACACCGTGCTGCTGGGGAGGCAGAGGCAAGGTGCCATCAGGGACCAGTGGTTAGTCTTGCTGGCAAAGCTGGGGACCAGCCAAGGCATTTCTCACTGCGTCAGGACTCTTTTACACTAACAGGCACAGAGGAATTAGCTGTTAATCCAGCCCCACTGCACTTGGATTTAGTACCAACTCCTCCCAGGTTCTGACACATGCTTTTTTTATCCTGGGTTCCTGAAGCTGGGGGAGATGTTTTTCTATTTATATATCTCCATGGATGTTTCATAGGAACAGGGGAGAGGAAGCCCAGGTGCTTTTATTATATTACTACTTTGTCAATTTCTGAAAAATCAAAAAAATAAAATGAAGAACTACCTTTAAAGAAAAAAAGTAAATAAATATTGATGAAAAGCTTCTTTAACACTTTCGAGAGTGCCTACCTTAAAACAAAAGCTAAATTAGTGTTAAATGGCAAAAAGCTAGAAGTAGTCCCTCAAGGCAAAGGAACAAAATAGAGTCCCCCTATTTCCTTCCTTCATTCTTTTCTTCCCCTCTTTGACAGTTATGGAGCAGCTACTATGTCCCAGATGCTAAGTACTACGATACAAACTCATATAAAAATGATCTCTGCTCACCAGTTTACTGTCTAGCAGTTATCCTTGTTATCAAGTTAGGGAGTTTCTTCCAATGCAATAAGCATGAAATAGAAATGAAGAGTAAAGACTGGAATAAAAGTTTATCTGCACCATTACTTTCAGGTGGCTTAACTGCATACTTCGGTATTAGCATATGGGGTAAGGCACACGTTTAGGTCAGTGTGTTGATATTTGGGGCAAGCAGCGGCTTATTTTGTGACTTATATTACAGTCCTTATGTTTCAGAGGTCTTCTGCTCATAAGACACACATGAGGCCAGGTGAGACTTGACCTTCAGGTGCAATTAATAATCTCTGAATACAACACAATCCCATACACTCTAAGCCAGCTCTGGGACAGCAGCTTCCACCCAAACGTGAGCACAAGTAGGACATGCTACATCCAAAAGGGGCAGCCTGCGCTGGAACAGGGAACCACAAGATCATCCTAAAGAAAAACCTCTTAGAGACCTTCTCCGCCCCCTTAGAGGGTATCATTACTCTTCCTCTTTTTGCCGCAGCCACTGATCTAAAACACTGCTCAGAGAGTGGCCTTGTTGAGGAAGCCCTAAGGAAGCCATGGAGGGAAGAAAGACAGTCAACTCATTTTCCTCCTGCTGCCTGCAAATGCAATCTCTCACCCCTCCTTGTTCAGACGAAAGAAGAGCCATCTCCTCCTGAAGGAGGCACTGGCCTTGTTCTGTGAGGTGTCAGACGGGGGAGATGGGAGCAGATTCCCAGGGCAGCTCATATCTCACACAAGAAGGGACCATGAGCTGCCATCGCAGCGATGTGCTTTCCATCCATAGAACTGAAAGCTCGGTGACCCCCTGCCAGGCTTGCCAGAGAGGGTGTGGTAGGCCACATGGTAATGTCCTCAACACCCACCCCTTACCTACATCCCACTGAGTAGCAGCCATATGATTAAAATGCTCCAAGGGTGGATTCTTTTTGGCCTAAGCCAGCCAGGACAATCACAAATCCTTTGCCACATGGTTGCCTGAGGCGGTCTGTTCATAGCATTCCCCAGTGGGCACGTAACCCAGTTCAGGTCTCTGGACATAACGTGAGGAGCTTCAGAAAAATAAAAGCTCTTGCTACCCTTTCTGAGAGCACTCAAGGAGAGGATGCTCTCTCTTCTTCTGGAGGGCATGGTGTACATATGTGAGGCCAGGAACTGCTGCATCCATTGTGCCACCATGAGGGACACAATGGTTTGGGATGATGCTTTCAGAGAGGATGGAGTCAGAGCATAGAAATAGCAAGAAACAGTGCTCTTAATTTCCTCTCTAAGCCACTTGATCAAACCAGCCCTGAAGCCCATCCCTCTACTTCTGGTCTTCAAGTTACAAAAGCCAAATAATCCCTTTATTGTTTGAGCTATTTTGAGTTGAATTTTTTGTTTCTTGACCTTGAATAGAACTTACACAGAGGGGATTTCTTTCCTGGAAAAGAGACAGGACCAGTTGACCTCTGCGGACATTTCATACCTGCAAACATTTTACAGGCAAGGTGCACATCCCCATCAAAGATTATGCCTGAGAAAACAAATTACATATTTAACTCTGAATTCAAGAAGCTAAAATGGATACTCAGACCCTGTGGGCATTAGGAGTGCTTTCTCCCCAAATAAACATATATTGCATAAAGGACTGCGTGGGCTCTATATGAATGCAGACAGAAGGAAGAGGAGGCTTGGCTAAGGCCTGTGATATTTGATATTTAACTTTACACTTAATTTGGCCAGTGCTCGACACTGTCATAGCAATGCCCCACTTGCTTATAAATTTAGTCTTGTTTGGCAGCAGCAGCCCTGCTGTTTCTCAGACACGTTGGCAACCCAGCTATAAATGATGATTAAGGTCTCAGAAGGCCTATGGTCTACCTTTCCCTTAAGTCCCTTAAGAAGATGTCCCACTTCTACAGGCAACATCCCCACTATGTGTCTTTTGCACATCAGGGTCCATGCCAGAGCCCTGCAGCAGATTCAAAAAACGTAAGCTCTGGGATCCAAGACAACTATTTTTAAAATAAATAAAGATAAGCAAAGACACGATTGCCCACATGGATATTTCCCCTCTGTTTTGGTCCTTTTATCTTCTCTAGCTGAGAGGTGAAATGAATCCTGAACCTGCGTTTAAACCTAAGTGTGCTTATTACAGTTCCAGAAATGCTGGGTCACTTTTCCTCCATAGCATGTGAGTAGGGGTGTTTTTCTTACAGAAAGAGAGTCCAGGGAGTCCTGGGGGAATCCTAAGGTTATCACTAGGCCGCAGTGCACACAGTAGGGAAGGTGTCAAGACAACTTTAGTAAACTCCATACTTCCCAAGTCAGAGGAAGCTTCTGGAGGTCCCAGTTTGCAAGGTGGACTTGGGAAGTACGGAGTTTACTCAAGTTGTCTTCAAACATGGGACTGAGGTCTCTTGAGTTTTCCACCCAGCCTCCCCACTGCCTCCCAAGCAGAGGGATGGAGAGAGTGGTGGGCATTGATCCTTGTGTTTTAAGATGTCTCCACCTGCATTAGAGTTAGAAAAGTTGATTTAGCACAAAGCCCTGAGTGTGTGTCCTACAGGTTTTAAGGGGATCAATAAAAAAACACTATTTTTTTCTCTCCCAAGTACAGAAACAACCGGTAAATTATAAGCCACAGGAAACAGACAGACAGAGATTTCACCCAGCAGCTTTATCGCTGGGGTGCTGATTGGAGAGCACATCTTTAGATTCACAGTCGGAAGAGCATGCTGGCACTCCCTCTATATGCTCCTCTGTGCTGCCCCCGGCCAGACCTTGGGACAGCCCACACGGGGAAAGTTCATGTAAGGAACTGACCCAAACTCATGATGACAACCTGACACCTGTCCTAGGTGAGACAGAGGAGGAGGGTGACAGGCTTCTGATAGATTAGCTCCTTCTATTTCAGAAATGTGGGCCAATGTATGTTGGCTTCCAATCAGATAACTCACTCCATCCCCAAGAAGAGAGTGGGGGGTGGGGCTGGAGGCTGGGAGTGTTGCTCTCACGCAAGTCCCTCCACCTGAAAACAGGAGGCAGAGGGCAGGAGGGCCCTGCCCAAACACACGTGAAACCCCAGTTTGCCTTTGTAAACTGACATCCCTCCTCCCCAACCACAGAGATTCATAATGACTCTTCCAACAAGAGCTGTTAACACTTAGAAAGTCAGGGGAATCCGTGGTCAAATGCTGTCATGTTGGTATCATATATGGGCAGAACAGGTCACGGGGCAGAAGTGCTGCAGTTGCTCATGGCACTACTGATGGAGAGCTCACATCTTTCCTTTTGTCATTACTCAGTGACTACGGCCTGGACAGCTATGGACTGAGCCTGGGTGGGGACTCCAGAGAGGTGCTGTGACTCTGCGTACCTGCCTAGCAACTCTCCCAACTTTTCATAAGTATGCATGGAGCCCTTTGGCAGGCACTGGCCTTGCCTGATCAACTCCTCCTCATCCACTGGCCTCAGCTCATTAGCTCATTGGTTACTTTCTCAGGAAGTTTTTCTCCAACATCCTCACCTCCACTCCTCAACCCTTTGCTGTCCACTGCCATGGAACTATGTCCTTGAGAACTTTTATTTGTTGGTGTGATTCTTTGGTCAATTTCTGGCCCTGAAGGCCCAGCTGACGCTGCGGACAGCGAATTTGGAGCAGCAGCAACCAGTGGGATTGAATTTCTGCAGTAGCTCTCTGCAGCCAGAGAGGAAGAGCAGGGAGAGGAGAGAGTTGAATTGATCCAGGACTGGGGTTTTTTTTTTGGATGGAAATCTCAGAATTAAAAACAGGGCAAGGGCAAGATATTGGCAAGGAACAGGATCTGGTACATGTAAGAATTTAATGTATGGTAAAAGTGACATTTCAAATAAGAAAGTAAAAGATTATTCAATAAATAATAGGGGGCCATTGGGAAACTCTTTTGAAAAAAGGTAAAATTAGATTTTTGCCTAATGTAACATACCAAAATAAATGATAGATAAATTAGAGCTGAAGGGGGAAGGAAAGAGGGAAGGAAATGATGTTTAGATGACAATTCATATGACTTTGGCATGGAGAAGGCCTTTCCAAGCATGACAACCAATTCAGAAACTATAAATTAAAAAATTAATGTGACTAAAGAAAATCTAAAACCTCTGTATGTCAAAAAAAACCCTATGAAAATTAATTCTTAGAGGGCAAACTGGGGAAAACATTTGAACATAAATAAGCAAAAATAGATCTGTAGCTTCCATATATAAAGTGTTCTTTCCAATCAATAAGAGATGAAAGCACTAATGGAAAAATAGACAAAGGACATGAATAGGCATTGAAGAAGAAATGCAAATGGTTAATAAACATATGAAAAATCAAGAAAATATTAATCAAAACAACCATATTTTAAATCTTTGGAGAAAGGATAGAGTGCTCAATCAATAACATTGAAAAGATTGGCCCAACTTTTGAAAAAATTAAATTAGGTCCTTACCTATGTCAGACATCAAATAAATGTAAGAAAAATTAAAAGTTTAAATGTAAATGAGAAAATTGTAAAAGTGAAGGAGGTATACGAACCTTGAGGATATTATTATACTAAGTGAAATAAGCCAGTCACAGAAAGAGGACTACTGTAGGATTCTACTTACAGTAGTCAAATTCGTAGAGACGGAAAGTAGAATGGTGGTTGCCAGGGGCTGGGAGGGGGAGGAACAGTGAGTTATTGTTTAATGGGTACAGAGTTTCAGTTCTACAAGGTGAAAAGAGTTATAAAGATGGATAATGTTGATGGCTGCACAACATTATGAATATATTTAATACCACTGACTGTACACTTAAAAATGGTTAAGATGGTAAATTCTATGTTATATATATTTACCAGAATAAAGAAATTTGGGGGAAAAGTGGAGGTAGAATATAAAATTATGTTCTTATAGTCTTCATATGGAGGAAATCTTTCTTGTAACATCAGGTTCACAATTTTGACTACATAAAAATTTAAAACTTCTATAAAGCAAAAAAAAATGTTTAAAGTTAAAAGACAAATAGGGATAAAATCTTTATAACATAACAAGCAAGGGTATAACAATATTATTATATAAAGAGATCCTGAAAATTAATATGAAAAAACTGAACACACCCAGTAGTAATGCCCCATGTCTGGTACATAATAAGCATTGAATATAAAATATGCATGATATAAGTAGTCAATTTACATAAGAAGAAATCATAATAGTGAAAAGATATTTTGCTTACCTTTACTAATAATCAAAGAAATGGGAATTTAAACAATTAAACATTGTCACTTTCTACCTTCAAATTGACAAAAAGTTAAAAAGATTGATAATACTGAATTTGGGCGAGGATGTGGGGAAATAGGCATTTTCATACTTTGTGGGTGGAAGTATAGATTGAAACAACCTTGCCAGATGGCTATTTGCCAGGGTAAATCAAATGCCTTAAAAAATGTGCACATTATTCGACCAGCAATTATCTTCCTAGGAATATATCCTCAGAAATTCATTATGCATGGGCGCATAGATTTGTTTATAGGGCTTCTCACAGCCTTATTTTATGGCTAACGGTTGTAGGCAACCTTAATGTCCAATAGAAGGATTGGTTAAATAATTTTTGGCAGACCTACAGAAAGGAATACTAATCTACCATTAAAAAATAATGTAAAAGAAAATTTATTGACATGTGAAAAGGTTCATGATATACTTTTAAATGGATAAACTAAATTACAAAACAGTATATATAATACATAATATAAAAGAGTGGTTACCTCTGGGGAGCAAGTCATTTTTATTTTCTTTTTGCATTTTCTCTATATCGTCCTAATTTTTTTATCATAAATACTGATTTGTAATCAAAGGACACGTAGTAAATGCTGTTCTAAAAATTACTACTTGTTTGGAGATAAACATTCGAGGAATAAAATATCATATTCTTAAATATCCCAGTTCTCTCAGATCTCTCCAGCCCATGGGTACAAATGGGGACGCATTACCAATGATCATTCCTGTTTCAATGTCTCTTAACTCAAGTGCTGAACCACTTGTCCCAGCTCTCTAAAGCCTCAGCAAGTTATTTCTGGGGGGAGTTCCTTACTAGGAGGGGTTTCATGGGTGCTCACCTTGAGCTCCAAGCCCCTCCTTCAAGTCTGCTGCTGTGAAGCCACTTGAGGGCGCCTCCCCATAGTGACTGTGACACTGTGACCAAAGGGACCTGTCCAGATAGGATGCATGTCCCAGGACACTGTCTCCTGGAGCTCCAAATAGGTAGCCCTACTTGAGGCCCAGGGCACGTGCCCTGGGCAGAAGTAAGGAGGTGTCACATTCCAGTCACACTTTGACACCTGCTCCATTAACCCCCAGAGTCCCTACCCCCTCCCCATACACTCCGCCTCCTCCTGCCTTCAGCCCTTCTCTTGATGAACCTCACACAAGGGTCCTAAAATCCAGTCCCATCAGAGCCTGCTGTTTCTGAGGCGGCCTCGTCCTCCCTCCTGCCCCCACCAGTTCCCGCCATACTGGCTCAAGACCCTCCCTCCCCCTGTAGCCAGAAAAGACAGGGCACAAGCGCTGGGAAAAGCCTGTGATTCGTCCTCCCAGCTTTAACAGCAGACAAAGGGTTATCGTGTTCCTATTGTGTGCATGCTCCTGTCATGTGCAGAGGGCGTTGGGGCTGAGGATAAACACACACCCAGGAACCTCCACCCGGGCTCACACCTCAGCAGGGAAGGGTTTGTGTCCTGGTCATCGTCCGACTAGGCAGAGACAGATTTTGTGGCGAACACCCGCATTCTCAGCCTAAGATTCACCTGCTAATTGCACCTTCGGATGTCGTCCAGGTTCTGCCACGCGAAGCCTCCTCACTCCGGGGACGCTGTGCAGTCTTTAGGGTGGCCCCAGGGCCCCGCGCTGCCCGCAGGCCTCAGCTGTCCTAGAGATCCCAGAACGGACACGTGGGCCGCTGCGCGGGAAAGCGGACGGCGAACGTGCCCGCTGACGTGGCTCCTCCCCTGCCGGCCGTCGGGAAGCCTGTCCCGCGCCTGCAGCGGTGGCGAGGCCGGCGGGCAGGGCCTGGCCCGGCTGGCGATGAGCACCCGGGTATTTGGTGAGTCTAGCCCAGGGACAGGGCAGAGGGCGGGGCCGGCTCCACTCAGTGTTTAGGCACAGGAAATGCCTCCTGGCAGGTGACCTCACGCTGACTGCTGGGCGCGCCCGCCTGAGGCTCAGTCTGAGAGATGCGCAGTGCCGGCTCCCAGCCCAGGCCAGGCCGCCGCCCCGTGTCCTCCTCAGAGGAGGGCGGAGGGCGCACGGTTAGGGTCTTGGAGGTTTAAATTACTTCAGACTCCGGAGCTGGGACCTGGCGGTCAGCCCGCCGCTCGTCCAACGCCTCCTTTCAGGCCCTCGCGTCGGGTTTTTGGGCCCTCGCGCAGGAGCCCAACTTCCGCAGCCGCGTGACGCCGGCCCCGGGCGGGTCCGATCAGGGGCGGGAGGCAGGGTGGGCTCCCCCTGCTGGGGGAGGTGTGGTGTGGGCAGCAGGGAGCGGCGGAGCGGGAGCGGGGCCTGAGGCCGGACACGACGGCCTCTCCCAAGAGCGCCCCCGTCGTCCCCGCCACCCCCGGGACGACTCCACTATCGAGTACCGGGCCTCGCTACCGACCGCGCGTCCCAGGCCGAGCCTCGCCGACCAGCGCGCTCAAACCCCGCCCTCGGCTCCGGCCCAGGTGGCCCGGCCGCGGCCCGGGTCTTCCAGGGGACGTTCCCGCTGGGAGCAAGTACTGACCGACCGGAGTTACAGAAAACCCCCTGGTCGGGCGAGGCTAGGGAGGGAGCCACGGTTACCAACAGGTGCGCAGAGTCCCCCACTTGTCACCGTACAAGGCGCCTGCCCCGCCCTCTGGCCTAATTAAGGTCACTTTGGCCCCGAATTCGCTCCCGGGCGCAGGGGCCGTTGGGTAGTGTGTGCGCCGTGGCGCAAGGGTCCAGGCCTGCCCGAGCAAGCGTGTCCCTCCTCTCCACGCCCACCCCTTCCCAGCGGGTGGAGAAGCCACTGGGTGCCAAGCATCAGGGGTGCCCCGGGCGGTGGGAAGCAAAACAAAGAGCCTTCCTTTCTCCTGTTGGGCTTGAGGGGCCGCATACACGTGTACCCGACCTTCCATTCCTTGCGATCTCTACTTGTGTGTGGTACCAATGAACCTATAGACACATGGACCGACCCACAGACTTGGACGGATTGACGAACTGACTTTCCTCACTGCCTCCAGTCCAGGTCTGGGCAGGGCGGAAGCGGCCTCCCCAAATCATCCAGTCCTGGAAGGGCAGGGGGGTCCCGAGCAAATTCCCTGACTCCGCAGCAGCATGTGGGAGGGGCAGAGGCTCTCTGGGCCCTAAAGAGGGGCAGCCAGAGGTGACCCGATGTGGCAGGGAAAGTAGTGAAAGCACTTTTTCTTGCCCTCCTACAAAGGCTGCTTAGAACTCCTCGTCACAGAAAAATGGGAAACGGAGCCCTGAGTGTCTCCGACTAGAGAAGGAACCTGCGGAGGATGATGCGGGGCTGAGGCTCTGGGGGGAGGTGATTTTTAAGCCTTCAGATTTCATCTGTTTAGTACTTGCTTCTATTTATGGTTCTTCAGATATTTAACCTGAGCGATGT
Organism: Indri indri; assembly: GCA_004363605.1. Taxonomy (NCBI): domain Eukaryota; kingdom Metazoa; phylum Chordata; class Mammalia; order Primates; family Indriidae; genus Indri; species Indri indri. The sequence goes on from RJWJ010002123.1 coordinate 39,699, forward strand.
ACGGTGATGATATAACTCTTAGGAGTTAAAGAAAGCTGGACAGTAAACACTTATAAGTGTCACAGTATGGAGGGGAAAATCAGGAAAGAAACAGTGACTGAGACCCGAGCATAGAGCCTGGAGAAAGCAAATAGGTCCAGCATTTGCCTGCGGTTTTGCCGGGGTGGGGATTTTTGTCTGCTTTGTTCACTGCTGTGTCTTTAGCAACTAGAATAGTGCCTGGAGCATAAAAGACATCCAATAGCTATTTGTTGAATTAAAGAATGAATGAATGAAGCAGGGAGGTGAACCTCCTAACCTGCCAATTCCCATCTCAGCAGAATAACCATCTTGCTGTGAACCAGTCCCTGAGGCAGCCCAGTTCCCTGCTGGGTGTCACTCTCAGCCATTAGTACAACTCCACTGATGGCTCCCACACAGCAAGAATGGCAGATGTTGGAGCAGACACTATGAATCAGACAGAATTTCTGCCCTCTGAGCACTCCCAGTGCAATGGGAAAAGTGGACAAGGGACAGATGTCATCAGTGGGGTGAGTTATACGGAGAGGCTGTGTGTGCATGCACAGGGGGACGCAAGTGACCGGGGCTGTGTGAGCCCAAGATTTCACCCAGTTCCTAAGAGCAGGACTTTGTAAGTTCCAGACAGATCTCCTCCGTGGCATAACTTTGGCCAAGTTATTTAAGCTACATTTTGGTTTTTTATGTACCAAATGGACAGAATGGATAATTTGGTGTGAGGATGAAATTCATATAATTCATGTTAAATGCTCAGCCCAGGGCCAGATACTTAATACCTATTAGGGATCGTATTATTGTTTTTAAAGAGAAGGTAACATAGGTTTAAGGGAAGATGGCAGGGGAGGGGGAAGAGTAACCGTTGGCAATTATGAGTGAAGTTTTAGTAACTAACCATGTCTGTAGAGGGACGAAAGCTGCATTCATGGTCTCTGTTTTCCCTAGGAAGGAAAGAGAAAATAGCTGATAAGAAGAATAGGATGGGATGTGAATGGGTGAGATGGGAAAGGAACCTACCAGGGAAGAGCATAAAAATTGGTGGAATCTGTCTGGATTCCAGTTATTAGGCTGAAAATTGAATGTTTTAATGGGTCAATCAACGATGTTCTGATCAGCAGTGAGAACCAAGGACACCAATAACAGGACAACGGGGCTAGTCTGAAAGCAGAGCCGGTCAGGGGGTGCTGGAGAAGGAGACAGGGTAAGAGAGAGAATCCTGCATGTGTCGTTACAGAGATTGACCAGCAATTCCAGGACCTGGCACAGCCTGGCATGTAGAACTCATCCCATAAATATCTATTGAATGCACGAAGGAATCCATGAAATGAACCTACGCTCTAGTTTGGTATAGCGAACCACAGAGGACAGACGTGAGACTCTGGTCAGTGCTTACTCAACTCACCCACTGATGAGAGGACCCCAGTGCATCCTGGACCTCAGAGCACAGGCATCATGGTTGATGTAAACCATTTAGATCCTGTCACCCTGTTCTCCTTCGTTTTGGTCTATGAGACATCAGGGAATTCTGGAGCCTGGCCCTTCATAGTCAAAAGACATGGCTTTTTCTCTCTGCTCTCTTTTGACTCGGGCCACTAGTGTCAGAAAATGGTATCTGAAATTACAGAAGCCCTATTGCAACCCCAAGGGGACAAGCAGTGGACAAAAATCCCACATGCTGAAGACAGGAGAGTGTAAAAACAGAAAGAGCCTGGGTCCTCAAAGGCATGGCTGAGCTGCACCAGTCCTGGAACCACTTATCTCTGGACTTCTTAAGTAAATGGTAAATGTCACTGTGGATTAAGCCATTGGTGAGGTCACTGTCACTTCCAGCTGAACACATCCTAACCGGCACAACAGGCAGGGCCACGATGTTATACAAGCCACATAGTCTATGTGGAAACACCCCAGGAGTTGTGTAATATGGATTCTCGGCAACTGGGGCTGGCTGACAGCCTGGGAACAGGGTCTTAAAGACTTGAGGACTTTGAAAAGTGGGTTTATTGGACCTGAAAAAGATTCTGATCTCTGAGATTCCCAGGGGACTTTAACCACCTCCACTCCTGGCTCTTCCCTCCCCCTCTTGCCAGCTGCAGCTCAGCCACAGGAACTCAAGAAACCAATCTCTTCCCTTTGCCTAGAACCTGCAGTCTTCGCTCGTGGTTCTCTGGAGTCTCCACCACTTGGCTTTGGGGAGGCACCCCTCCCCTTCCATGTGGAAAAGGGAAGGTATAGCCCGTATGTACCACACTCGCCTGTGGCCAGCAACCTTGTCATGGAGGAGGTGGGTCTCTGGGAGCAGGACTGGTTCTTGCACACTCCTTGCTGGGAGTGGCCATTCTTGCTGGCAGTCCCTGGGATTCTCTCAAAATTGAGCGGAGTATTAACCTAACTGCAGTTCCACGACAACAGGAAAATCTCGTTCTCATCCTGTTACTACTGCCTTGTTTAGTTATTCTTTGTACCTGTGGATACATATTCAGAGGCACACTGGCTACATGTTCAGCTTCTCTCCCTGCCAAATTAGAAACCGTGAAAGTTGGAGATGGAACTATATTTTCTGATTATTTTAGTACTTGAGGCCAAATTTCTCTTCTACATATATGCACCTCAGGTTCCTTAACCCCGTTTGAGAAAATTGCTGCCCTGCTTCTCATTTTAGCCTGACGTTGGAAGGGCTGCTGACTGTATGCATATGTTGGGAAAGTACTTTTTGATCGTCTTAACTTTGTGAAAGACTAAACTCCCCAGGGACCCTAGACTAACCTGGATGAATAATGTGGTTCCAGTAGGAGCAACTGAAATCCTAACCACAGTAATTATCCTAAGAGCTCCTGGACCTCTCTTGTCCCTTCAGCATATAGAAAGCTACCTTGTTGGCACAGGCCAGCCCACCGTTGCAATGTCAGGACCCAGCACGGGGATGGGCACCCAGTAGGTTCTCAGTAAATATTTAAGGAATCTATAAATGTTGATATCAAGCTTATTTAGCAGTGCCAGAATCAGTGATTAAAATTCTTTGCTTTTCCTAGAGAATATATTAACGATAGCTAATAGTGTTGTAGATGCAGCATGCTTTGACTAAGATAGAAAAAGATTAATTATTTAAGTCCATATAAAGAACTACAATCAAGCAGGGCAGAAGTTGAAAAGCATCTTGAGGATGTATTTCAGACGGAGGTCACTTGGGGCAGAGGCAGTTTCAGAGGACTGGTGAGAGGAGAGGTGAGATCTCTGTGGGTTGGGAGATGAATGGGGACCCAGGAGTGGAGAGAATCCAGGATAAAGTCTTTGAAGCAGCTTTGCTGTGAAGATAGAAAGGGAGCAGGATTTCTCAGGGCATCGGGCATTTTTCTCATCCTCTCCCCTCCCCAGCACCTAAAACAGAAGTAAAATCAGCTGATCAAAATATGCCCAGAGAAAGCACCCTGAGCCAGCCTCCTCACCCCCAGGAGAGGGAAGTCAAAGCAACAAAACATCATACTTTGTATTAAAATCTAACAGTCTTCTGCAGGTTTCCTTTTCCCCTCCCCAAACAATCCTACCTGGTCACTGACTCGGAAACACAAGGGCAAGTGGTATTTTTTCCTTTTGGTCCTGGAGAACCTGATGGTAGTTACAGAGGGACAAATGCATAGAACATGCAGATGCACGAGTAACATGTATTCAAAGAGGGCTCAGAGACCCCCTCTGAAGCACACAGCTGGGCATCATGAACCTCAGGTGTAGAACCCTGACCTCAGAACTAGCAGTCGTGACTGTGTAACTACTACAAGAAAGAGGGTGCCTTGGGGTTCTTCCAGAGGTGACTTAATACACACTGGGAGATTCTTAGGAAACTCCTTCACCACTTGAAAAAAGCCTATGGAAGCTTTATCAAATTCACAAACTTAGTCTACTTTCCATTTTAAAATCCACGGGGACTTCCTAGGAGAGGGAAAATTTTGGGAATTCGTTCCCAATTGGACACAGGTGTGACACAGCTCAGCCCCAGCCCCAGCTCCATCTCCCCGGCAACAAGGATGGAGGTGATGGAGAATTCCCTCCAGCCCCCGGCAGCCAGCAAGCTGGATGCTCCGAATAGTGTCTGCTCCACTGGCTGGAAGGAGGCCTCCAGGCTGGCAGAAAGCCGGGGCCGGGGCTCTGGTCCCAGGGCAGCAGCAAGCCCGCCAGATGGAGACTCAGTGTTAAGCAGGGCACCTCCCAGAAGAAGGGGACATGAGCACACTTTTGATCCCCTATAAGCTGTACCTTCATTGGGTTTTTGAACCTGCAGAGGCTGTGGGCCATGCACTTCTTCTCTAATTCTAGCATGAACCAGGCTCAGGGTAGCCCAGTAGATCAGCTGTGTTGATCCGAAGATTTTTTCCCCTCCAGTTGTTTCACTTCTGTCCTCTCTTCAAGTCAAAGTTTTCTTCTCCTTGGGTCAAAGGCTTCCTATCCAAATGTGTCTGGCAGTGCAAGCTACTTGTAACATTTCCGATTAGAAATATATTTTTAAAATCCGTAATTGATTAAATACCAAGATGGAGAGGCACAAAAAGAAACACTGCTAAATGGGACCCTTACTACTGGGAATGTGGGATTCAATAGATCATTTAAATCATTAAATTCTCACCAAAATCCTGTGAAGTAGCAACAGGTTCTCTTAACCAGTCACTTTTCCTGATCCTCCCTAGAAATGGCCCAGCTCTGAGCCTGAAAAGTCTGCTGCTGTGACTTCATCCTTCTGCTGGGAGATGGTGTAACAAGGTGGCCTTAAGGTACAGGTAGACTTTTGCTGAGCTCCAATACCCCCCTAACCCAGGTGAGTGTCCCTGGAAGTCACCTCCCCTCTCTGTGGCACAGTAACCTCAGATGTGTGATGGAGATGATGGCATGTAGTTTGCAGCAACCGCTGGATTAGATGAGACACCATCCACCAGGCACCCACCAAGTGCCCAGCATTTCAGCAAGGGTGCTGAGTAGGTGTGATTTCTCTCTAAGCTGGAAGGCGCACCATCCGAGTGCTGGACCACACACGAGGCTGGCTGGGGGCGCTTCTGCGTTTGTGAGGTAGAGGCAGCAGATGGCACCACGCAGGGCAGGGCAGGGCAGGGCGGACATGCAGTTCTGGGAGGTGAGCAGCAGGCAGCTCCTCCCACCCGATCCTGGATCTCCGTGTCGCCTGCGAAGTGAGAGGAGAGGGAGCTAGGGCAGACCTACAAGGGTTTTGCCTTCAGCAACTGAAGAAACTACACCTCAATTAGAAAGAACTGGAATGTAGAAAGGTCAGGAACTTTAGGGAAAAGCGGTCAAGTCATTTTGGAATTTATACAGTGGAAGCAAGGGCAGCCGGGGTGGGTTAAGGAGGTTTCCGTGTTGGGCAGAACGAGGTTTGGATCCCAGCTTGACCACTTCTCAGCTGCGGGATGTCAAACATCAGTTTCCTCTCTGGAAGAGGGAGAATACGCCTGCCTTAGGGACTGTTAGGAGACCTAGCGGACAGGGCCCCTCACTCAGAGACGCCCATCACGCTCAGGCAGCGGCGGGTGGTCAGGAAAGCAGATGCCAAACACTTTGGAGAAAACATAGGCTTAACCATGGCTTTCATTTCTTGACAAAGGAAATCCTGAAGGTCACATTTTGAACAATTCAAATGAACACAAAGTTAGGGAAACTGCTAAGAAGTTGTCTCGTTCACTCAAGTGTGGAATCCCACTCATGGAAGGAGGTCACATATCCAAGAAAAATAGAATAATCTTCATTTCTTCTTTGCCACACCCTCATCTTCAAACTTGCCCCCCCACAAACTTCCTCATCCCGTTGCCATCCCATCTCTCCCCTTACCTTGGTCAGTGACGTTTACTCGGTGCCCACACCTGCTGTCTACACGCCCCGCCACTCAGTCCCTTCTCAACCAGCCACGACCCGCCCACTCCCCTCCACCGAGGCTGCCCTTGCCAAGGTCGCTCGGGGGCCCACAGCCTCCCCATACCTAGCTCTTACCTTCCCTGGCCTGGGAGGTATTTCCTTTCAGTTCAGAAATTTTTTTTTTTTTTTTTTTTTTTTTTTTTTTTTTTTTTTGAGACAGAGTCTGGCTCTGCTTCCCAGGCTAGAGTGCCGTGGCGTCGGCCTAGCTCACAGCAACCTCAAACTCCTGGGCTCAAGCGATCCTCCTGCTCGGTCTCGCAAGTAGCTTGGACTACAGGCATGCACCACGATGCCTGGCTAATTTTTTCTCTATATATATATATTTGTAGTTGTCCAGATCATTTCTTTCTATTTTTTAGTAGAGACGGGGTCTCGCTCTTGCTCAGGCTTGGTCTCGAACTCCTGACCTTGAGCAATCCACCCGCCTCGGCCTCCCAGAGTGCTAGGATTACAGGCATGAGCCACCATGCCCAGCCAGAAAATATTTATTATATACCTGCTCTGTTCAAGGCACAGGAAATGCTAGGGGGACTGTGATACAGTCAACTACCTCCTCTTTTCTCTTTCTTCTTGGCGTTTACAGCACTTTCCTTTCTCCCTCCTGCATCTTCTGCTGCCTCAGCTTCCCCAGTCACTGTTTAAATGGGCTTCCATCTTGACTCCCTTCTCACCTCAATTGGCAGACTCTCTCCAAGAGAGCTAATGACCAAATCCAGCTCAGATCTCTCTCATTTCCTCCTTGCATCTGACATTTTCGCCTGAGACTCATGGGCACCTCAGACTCCACCTGTCCAAAGCAGAGCTGTTTCACAAGGTCTGGAGGCCCTCACATTGGCCCTGGGGCCTCCTCTGTTCTCTGCCCCAAAGCCTCCCAGCCTGCTCACCTGTCTGGGGATCTCACCTGCTAGCCTCGCTGCCTCCAACATGCTTCCTCCCTCTTAAGCTCATTCCTATTGCTCATCCTCTGCCATCCTTCAGGAAGGCCCTCAAAATCCCCTAGTTGCCTTGTTAGAAATGAAGATTTCTTGGTACCCACCCTGAACATAGTGAACCAGAATCTTGGGGAAAAGGCCTTGGAATTGTACATTTTTGTGAAGCTCCTCTAAGTGATTATGATGTGCTCTCAAGTTGAGAATGAACAAAAAAATGAGAGGATATCTTCTAGACACATTAAGAGTAACAGTTGGCAGGATTTAATGATTGTCTGGATATGGAATGTGAGGGAAAGAGAAGAAGGAAAAGCCCTCCAGAATCTGAGACGGGGAGAATGACATACCAGTGAGTGAACTGCAGGAGCCCTGAAATTATTTTTGTGGGTAAAGACATTAATTCAATTGCTATACTTTCTGTTTGACATGCTAAGGAGGCCAGAGTAGGAAAGGAACAAAAACACTTCTGAGGTCTTTTCTGAAATCATTTGTTTAAATTAAAAGCTATCTTTTATTCTTTTCCTTTGCCTAGTGTTGAAACCCAAGTTCCAAACTCAGATGAAGGAATAATACAAGTGATCTTGTTTTTTTTTTTTTTTTTTCTGAGACAGAGTCTCACTCTCTTGCCCGGGGCGAGTGCCATGGCGTCAGCCCAGCTCACAGCAACCTCAAACTCCTGGGCTCGAGCAATCCCACTGCCTCAGCCTCACGAGTAGCTGGGACCACAGGCATGTGCCACCATGCCCGGCTGATTTTTTCTATATATATATTTTTAGCTGTCCAATTATCTTTCTATTTTTGGTAGAGATGGGGTCTCGCTCTTGCTCAGGCTGGTCTCGAACTCCTGAGCTCAGAACGATCTGCCCACCTCGGCCTCCCAGAGTGCTAGGATTACAGGCGTGAGCCACCGCGCCCAGCCCAATACAAGTGATCTTGAAGTAAATAGGTCTGTGTCAGTGTTGACAAGCAAAAGAGGAAAGTGTCTGGAGTTAAATTAAAGCATGAGCTGAAAAAGAAGCTACTTAATTAGAGCTCAAACTTATCAGCACATCTCCCCTAAGTATTTTCTAAAACAATTATCCTAATTTATGTTTTTGAATTGCAAAAGGAATAGTTACCCCTGAACTCTCACCTCCCACTTGCCAAAAATATTTAAGCTTTCTTGGAGAGTCTTTCGAAAATGGTCTCTTGTATTGACACAGCTGTTTATTTGTATTTTAAAATAACACAGTACAATTTATTGATAAATTCTACCTCTGCAGAGTCAATGCCAATGATCATTGAAATACAAGATTAGGGAAAACGTGTCTGTTTCCTAATTGTTTATACTGTAAAGTTAATCCATTGAAATATGAACCCTAAAATTATAGTTCAGTCTCAACACGATCCAGCAATATAGAAAATTATAACTGAATACAAGGTTTGAAGTTCCAAAAGAGAATTAGAGATAAATAATAACTGAACCTCTGATGATTAAAGAAAGCTCTATCATATATAAAGAGCCAGTGCTGAGTGTTTTATGTTAACATTTGTATTTCAGGGCCCATGCTTTTATAGATATGAAAGTATTTAAATTTGCTGTCACATTCCTTACAGCCTTAAATCAGCAAAGCCCAGGCTTCTGCCACGACCAGAACCAAATGTTGTTTTCTAAAGAAAAGAGCTGTAGGATCAGAGAGGTGTCAGGCAATTCATCAGGAGAAAGGAGGACAAGATGCCAAGATAAGCCCTTGACTCTTTAGGGCATATAAGGTACTTAAACCTTTATCATAAAATAGAAATGCTTTTTTTTAAAATGGAGAAAACATTTTTGCATTCATACTTTCTTCTCAGTTTAAAGAGCATTGGAGCCCTAAACTGTAGTTTAACATGAGAGATAGAATAGATCTTTAGAACTCACTATCTATTACAACACCCTCCTTTACAGATGAGAGTGTGGGGTCGGGGGGACAGTGAGCCCAGGGCAGTGGCAGAGCTAGGAATACCCCCCTGGGCTCCCAGCTCCCTCACCCACGTGAGGTCACCATCTGGAGCCTTCTACTTCTGTGCATACTTTTAAACTGAACAAAAACAGTGCTTCCAACTCTTAATGGATACCATCAGAATTAACTTTAACACATGCCCAATTTCTGGAAATAAAATATAGATAGTATATTTTATTATGCTCAATCAGAATTTTAATTTTTTAAAGCTAAAATAGTTATCTCACTATTGAACAATTTTCATTTTGAAAAGTGCATTTGTGTATGTGGGCATGGGTACATGTCATAGCAGAGGTTGGGTGCAAATCAGTAAAGACATATGAAGGACCTTCTGTGCGTAAGCCCATTCTAGAGATGGTGGAGGGCAGAGAGGAATAACATGGGGTCATCCTCAGGAGCTCGCCATCTAGCAGCAAACAGACATACAGCTGAATGCATAATGTGGTGGGTTAGCTCTAGTGTAGAAGCAGTGGTGTGCTGGGTCAAGCTAGTAAGAGCCCCTCTCTTCTAGCAAGTGTGCGTCTCTCCCCAACTTTGCTTTCAGTGTCTTCATGTTGATAGCTGGAAATTGGCCATGATAGGAATATTAATATTTACACCACAGAAATCAGCAAATGCTGTAAGTCTGGACTTTGGAAAGGCCAATTGTTGAACGCCAGCACGCCACTGGATAGAAGGCATCAGAGAAAAGATGAGTTTTGAAGGGTGGATAGAAGTTCAATGGAGAGCTTTGGATGGAGAGGTAGGCAGTGAGAAGAAGGGACAGCAGACAGAAGGAACACGTTTGTGCAGGCATAGCACGTTTAGGAAATATAAGTAGGTCAGTGGCTCCCAAACGTAAATGTCCATCGATATCACCTGCAGGGCTTGTTAAAACACAAATTGCTGGGCCCTGCCCCCAGAATCTCTGACTTCATAAATCTGGGGTATGACATGAGGATTTGCACTTCTAACAAGGTCTCAGGTGATGCTAATGCTGCTAGCTGGGGGACTTTAAGGACCACAAAAGTAGATGATGGTACACCCTATGCCATGCCAAAAAAACTGGGATTTCCTCAAACTCCTCAAAATATGTCCCGGGGGCCAGCAGCATCAGCATTCCTGGGGCCTTGTTATACAAACAGACTCTCAGGCCCCCACCTCGGACCTGTTGAATCAGAATCTGTAGCTTAACAAAATCTCCAGGTGACCCCAGGTGAGAGTTGGACAAGCACTGTACTGTCTAGCCCACTGGTTCTCAGCCTGGCCCCTGCATTGGAATCACCTGGAGAGGCTTTACAAAAATACTTATGCCCAGGTCCTACTTCAATGTAATTGATTCAGGATCAAGCCTGGGCATGGTGTAGTTTCAGAGCTCCCCGGGTGATTGTATTGTGCAGCCGGGACCGAGAACCACAGTTAGGAGAAGGGTTCCTTGTCAGGGTACTGTTGTGAATATTCCCTGGTGGAAGTTTCAAAGAGCAGGCAAAAAGCTCACAACAAGGTCTACAGTAACTGCTGAGAACAGAGCTGGGCAGGGGCAGACAGGGTTACTCTTTACCGATTCTCCCCCTCACCTCACAAATCTCCTCTCCCTTTTGTTCGCCTTCGACCTCCCATTCTGTCTTTTAGCTTCTCTTTCTCTCTCCCATAATGGTATATAATAGTAATTAATATAAAAAATTATATAATATTAAAGTTATTATTATATAACTATATGTTAGTTAATTATAATATTAGTTAATATAAAAATACTTTCCACATGAGCATATCGTTTCAGTACATAAAGTACTGAAATGTATATGTATACAGTTGACCCTTGAACAGCATGAGTTTGAACTGTGAGTGTTCACTTATATGCAGATTTCATTCTGCCTCTGCCACCCCTGAAGGGCAAGACCAACCCCTCCTCTTCCTCCTCCCCCTCAGCCTATTCATCATGAAGCTGATGAGGATGAAGACCTTTATGATGATCCACTTCCACTTAATGAATAGTTAAATATATTTCCTCTTCCTTGTGATTGTCTTAATAATATTTTATTTTTTCTAGCTTTATTGTAAGAATACAGTGTATATAATACATGTAACACACAAAATATGTGTTAATCAACTGTTTATGTTATCAGTAAGGCTTCTGGTCAGCAGTAGTTAAGTTTTGGGGGAGTCAAAAGTTATGATTGAATTTTTGTCTATGCTGGAGTAGGTGCCCTGAACCCCCACGTTGTTCAAGGGTCAATTGCATTCAGTTTTAAAATATAATCTTATTAGATAAGAAAAGGAGAGTTGAAAAGCCCTTGTATTTCTCAAATAAAGTCACATGGCTTTGGTATGTCATTTCCGTAACAAGTGAATGGAAGGTTTTGGAATTCTCTCTAAAACAAAACCAATACCAACCACTAACGGAGATGCTTTGTATTTGTGTACAGACCTTGAGAGACTTCCCACCGTCCCACACACATCTCAGAACTTGACGCTAAACAGTTCTCACCCTATTGCAGGGAACATGTTTATGCAGCGTGTACTCTGAGAGCCCACTTAGCTTGCACACTGCAGGTTATGTAGTCTCTAGGGACAGTTTGGCCATTCCAAAGGGCTTTGCCTATAATGAGAGCCATTAGTACTGAACTTCAAAGACATTAGGCTAAGTGAAAGAAGTAGATGCACAAGACCACCTATTGCATAATTCCATTTGCATAAAATGCCCAGAAAAGGCAAATCTATGGAGGCAGAGGGCATTACAGATTAGCGGTTGCCTGGGGCTGGGGTGGGAAAAGGAAGTGACTGCAAATGGACCTAAGGAGTTGGGGGCGGGGGTGATAGAAATGTTCTAAAAATAGATTATTTCTCTGGTGGCACAATTCTATAAATATATTCAAAAACATTGAATTATACTGGTAAAACAGATGAATTCATTAATATGTAAATTATACCTCCAAATTATTTTAAAATAACAAAAAAATTAGCATTAAATATTTCTCCAGTTTCAACTAATTTCTCCACCTCGTCCTCCTCTAGTGCTATCCAGTGGAGAGGAAGGACCAAAATGGTTTTAATGAATGCAGACTCACCTATTTAAGGAAAATATGTATTCCCATTGCAGAATATCATTTTTATTTGCCTTAAAGTACTCAGGCCAGGCAAGGCAAGGAAATAAGGGAAAAGGGGGAGGGGAGAGAAAGGAAGAAAGGTTAAAAAGAAAAGAAGTCAAAGCCATTTGATGTTTTTAAAAATAGCTGCCTGGGGAGGGCAGAGCTGCCAGAAAGGGTTAACCCCGCGGGCGCCGACATCTGGCAGGAGCGAGGGCGTTGGCAGAGCCCGGTCCGCCCGTACCAGTCTGTACAGGGGAGCTGTCCCGCCTGCTGATTTATCATTCCCTAATGTCACGGGGATGGGATGTTGAAATTGTGGCTAGAATGTGAAATACGAAAAACACGAAGATTATGATTTAGCGTCTGGGGAAGATCAGCGCTTGCCTGGAGAACAGCTCCGAGGGAGGCAGCCTTGGCCCTGCCTGTGGTTTTCGACTGCGGCACTCAAGGAAAGCGAGCTGGGGGCCTGGGCGGGCAGCATGCACTGGGCTTGCAGCAGACGGAGGCAAACGTGGAATAAATAAGAGCAAAACCACTTCTGTGCTGCCACGGGGATAGTGGGAGGACCGAAGTAAATTTTAATTAAACAGAGACCTGATGTTGAAGGATAAATAAAACAACGTGGGGTATAAACAGCTTAAATCAGGGATTCAAATGACACCTGCGGGCGTCTAGACATGAGGTGCATCCTGATAATTTGTAGTCTCAGAGAGGATGCAGATGAGTAGGATAATATCCCCAAATTCTGCTCATTAAAAGAAATAATAGCTTGAATTTTAAGGAGGTGCTAAGTAAGGGAACTAAGTGGGAGAACGACTTTAACAGTTACCCGTGGAGGAAAAGGTGCGCTGGGAAAGAAACACAAAACTACGAGCGTGCAAACCTTGCATCACAAAAATGAAAGATCGAGTGTGCAAACCTTGCATCACAAAAATGAAAGATCGAGGCTTTGTGTGCTTTTTCTCCCCTACTAAGTTTTACATAGTGCCTTGAAGGTTTTGGGGTGTTTTTTTGTTTGTTTGTTTTGCATCTGCACATGTCAGCATGCCCCCATTTATAGGGAAAAATGCAGTTTCCACTTTGTTGGTTAACAAAATAAGCGTTGACAACGGCTCCCTCCATGCTTATGGTTTGTTTTAATCACTTCCTGTCTTATCAAATGCATCTGCAATGTGGATTTTAAGAACTGGCCTCCGGGCATGGGCATACTATGTCAAGACTTGACTACTAAATCCCGAGGTTCATTCATTTGTTCATTCATTTATTCACTCATTCAGAAAAACTACTGCACGGTCTAGCAATGAACACATCTGCCTGCCTTCACAAAGCACGCGCTGTTGGCTCAGTGGGATGATACAAAAACTGTGTGTGTAGCTGGTAGCCAGGCAGAGTACTGGAAAGAAATAAATATTAAGGAGGGCTTTTTTTTCTGTTCAGCAATGTTGAGCAGTGAAACTTTGCCCAGAAGTCAGTACTTCAGATAACTGGTGATAATCACTCTTAACAACCAATTAAAAAATTGTGAAAGAATTTTTGCTGGAAATCACTGTAAATAAAATATAGGGCTCACTCCTCTGCCTTCCTGCCTCTTATTTGGCCATCATGACCCACGATTACAGGTGTTTTGGTACAGAGAGTTAGGGGCCTGGGAGCTTCTTGTTTACTTGTGTGTTTATGTACATCACAGTTTTGTCCTATTGCTGTGTGATTTGGGGCAGGCCCATTAGTCTCTCTAATTGTGCTTATTCTTCTGTAAAAGGAGGAGGTGGACTTCGCTAGATGTCCTTTCAAGGCTTGCCGTAGTTTTGATGTTTTGTTGCCTATATGGTGCTGTCAGTAAAGTCCCAGTGACTTTGAAACGTGGAAGGCAGTGAGCCCTGTGGAAAACGCCCCTAGTATGTGATGATGTGGGACCCTCCTTAGATTCCAGACTGTACTCGTTAGAATTGTATCAAAGGCACCTGCCAACAGGCTCTGAGGGAGGCTCTTGGGGGTTTCCAGGGCATGACCCTGAGAGTACCGCCTTTGTTAACTTGTTAGGATTCTCAGAGGCTTCCTCCCTTCCTCCCTCTTTCCTTCCTTCCTTTCTTTCTTTTGTCTTCTTTCTTTCTTCCTTTCTTTCCTTCCTTTCTTTCTTTCTCTCTTTCTTTCTTTTCTTGTTTTTGTTTTTAGTTAGAGGATTGACGTCGCTTTAAACCTTACCTCTAGATAAACAGAGTGTAACCATATGCATATACACCTACCAGCTGAGCTACTATTTCTGAAGCAGAGGGAAATTTCCCTCCCATGTATGCCTAAATGTTCAGAACAATGGCACAGAACACATCCTACTTTTCTGTGCATCTGTTTAAATTTGCTTTGTTCCTAAAACTGATATCAAGGAATTCAGCAAACATTTACTAAGTAGGTGCCTGCTCTGTCCCAGCCCTGAGCCGGGTGCTGGAAATACAGAGATGAAAAGCCTGGTGTCTGCCAAGGTGAGGTTCACCAGTATATGCAGCTCACCAGGATGATGTTGGGACACAACCCTGCATGGCCCACAGGCTCCACTGTACTCTCTTGTGGATTTGGTGGATTTGGTCCAGATGCATTTGTGTTTTTCCCCAGAGAAAGACCTAAAAACTACAGGTGAAAACCCACTGTTCTTCTGTGAAAAAAAGAAAACATGTTTGATGTTGCTGCTATTCATGCCCTCTCCAGCTATTTTATAATTAAAGGGTTCTTGTTAATTTCTATCATAAGTGTAATATAAGCTTATTGTAGAAAATTGGAAAGATACAGAAAACTAGAAATAAGAGAATAAAAATCAACATGAGTTGTCCCAGGTAGAGGCAACCACTGGCAACATTTTGGCCTATTTCCTGCCAGCCTATATTCAACAGTTACTCACTGAGACCCTATGCCAGGCACTGTGCTGGGTGCTTAGGGGCACTGCGTTGAATGACATCACCCTCCCAGCTCACAGCGTAGTTGGGGCAGGCACTGTGTTAAGTGTGATGACCTGGAAGTACAAAAAGTACATAGCCGGGACTTGACCTCAGGGCACTTCCAAGGACCCTGGGTTTAGGGAACGAGTTAGGGTTTCCAGAGGAGGAGACATTTAAGTTGAGACCTGAAGAATAAGGGGGTTTGTGCAGGAGAGGGGAAGGCGCGAGTGGCATGTGGGTGTAGGGTGACTGGAGGGCAGAGGGCAAGGGCCTCTAGGCGGGGCTGCTAAGAGCTGCTTCTGGGGAGGTGGGCCAGGCCCGGCGGCAGGGCGCTTATCAGCCCAGTTACTATTATTCTGTGGCTACAACTTTTGGTCCTGGGTCTTTTTTTGTTATAGATTCTGGACTTAACACCACAGTGCAGCCATGCTTTACATTGTTATAAACTATTTTAAGGAATATATAATGCGCCCCCCATGGATGAGGCATCGACTTA